>VOPJ01008221.1:0-25630 GCA_014673585.1 Semibalanus balanoides
GTATTCCGTGCCGGTTACCCGTGCGTGCCTGTGTCTCGTGTGTGCATCCCGTACCTGGATCCCGTGCATGTTATCCGTGCCAGCTGTACCCCGTGCCTGTGCTCGATGCCTGAATCCCGTGCCTGCACTCGGTGCCTGCACTCGGTGCCTGTATCATGTGCCTGTACTCGGTGTCTGTATGATGTGCCTATAACCAATCCCTGTGCCTCCTCTGACGGGTCGCTGCCGTCCCGGTGCCGGCAGTCAGAGCTGCGTGCGGACCAGCAGGAGACTGCGCTCAGCGCACGACCCTCAGTGCTCGAGGTGGCCGGCCACGCCTTCTTCCCGTCGGCGATGATCGTGGGGCCGCAGTTCTCGCTGCGCCGCTACCAGCAGTTCACCGATGGACAGGTCAAGTACGCGGTGAGTGAGGCTCCGACAGGCCACTGCTGCGGTCGCTGGGGGTTGATGGGGTGGTGTTGAGGTGGATGGGGGGAGCCGTGTGGGAAACTGTACATATGGGAGGAAAACGGGGACAAACTGCCCAGAGGGCGTTGGGACCGGTGAAGACGGGCCAAGGATGGTAGACACCGGCATGAGACGCATCTAGAAGCTCTCAGTGATGAACTAGGAACGGACTCTGTTAACACATGTCATGGACGCCAAATATCGCCGGCAGAATGTGGCACAAGATGTAAGCCTCAAATACTCATACTTACACTTACACTTATAAAGTGCGGAATTTAGAAGGCCACTTGGCCTCACGGATCCGGACATTTCTGGGCTTCTTAGCAAGATGCTCTTATTCAGTCATCGTCACTTCCACGACTGGGGATATTCACAGTGTTTGGATTGCGCTGTGTAGTGTCTACATACGAGTACTGCTGGCGCCATGACGCTGTTTCGGGACGAACCAGTTCTGGGCCTGTTCCCGTCGCACCTCTAACCTCTCCAAAGTTGCTCCAATTTGCTCCAGTCGTATCCTTTAACACAGAGCAGTTGTGGGCGCAAATTGACCTTAGTTATCGGCGCGCCCAAAACCCCCAATAAACAAGCATATAACACAGCAGTTGTGGGGCGTGGGCGCAAATTGACCTTAGTTGTCGGCGCGCCCAAAAACCCAAATAAACAAACAAACGGAGCAGTTGCAGTTAGAGCAACTTAGAGAAGGTTAGAGGAGGCTAGAGACGCCACGGCAACAGGCCCATTATGTTGGCCTGGGAGTGGGACGACCCTGACATATCGTGGCCGGAGATTGTGCGTAGTTGGCACGGACGACCGACGCGCACTGCCTTGCCGGTGGCGAGATCTTGTCTATTTGTGTCTGATGATTTCGCCGCCAACACGTGCCGTTTGTATCGGAGCTCCGCTGCACCGACGACTGGGTCGCCCCGCCGCAAACCTACCGCCATCGGCCGCCGACCCGCCGCCCCGCCCCCGCCCGCCCCGCCCCGCCCATCGGCCGCACCGCCAGCTGGGCGGCGGTGCAGCGGATCGCGAGCATTTCGCACGTGTCTGGTAGACGGCGCGTTTCGAGCGGGACGCCGTCTGGCTGCCGGCAGCTGGGCGGCGTTACCATGCCACACCGTGTTACCATGATACGGCGGGTGGCACGGCGGCGCGGTTTACTGACCTGCCTGCTGTGCGAACCCAGCCGCTGTGGTGCTGGTTCGCCGATAATGTCGTGCTGATCGATCCCTTGCCTGCCACTCGGGCGTGTGTCGCCGCTGCCAGCTCTGACTGCCAGACACTGCGGGCTGGGTTTATTGTGGTGTGAACTGGAACACGGCTCGAGACCATGGGGTGGATGGTTAACGAGGACACACGATAGAGGCTGGAAAGCGAGTACATAAGGGGACTGTTTGTTTGTACGAGCGAGCGCGAGGCTTTTCGCGAGTCCTTGCTGATACAGGATTTGTATCACATAAAAGCGGCCGACCCGGCCCGACCGTAACGCTTTTGAGGATCTTATGTCTTTGGAATCCCGCATCCGATTGACAAGCGGTCTTCGCCATCTGATAGCCCCATTCAATCAATTGTGCTATTGACATGTTTCGTTTCACGTGAGGGTCAGCATGGCGCGTGGCACGTCAGGGATCAGGCACTCGTGCCGCGTCAGCGGTGTCAGAAAACGTTATCCTGCTACAGCTGAGAAACGGCAGAACCGATTAAGCTGAAGTTTGTTGTTTGGTTTTAGACCACAACACTGGCAATATCACGCAGGTCAAACTCTAGGTCACATTGTACGTGCGCACGTGCTCACCCCTGTTCCGTAACTCAGAAAAGGCTGTAACGGTTAACCCTCGCCCTACGGGAGGGGGAATTTGGTCCTAAAACGACCCCCTGAAGTTTTTCTTGCATAAATTTGTACACATGCGGCGAGTCTTGCTGAAGTTGTAATTAGCTGAGTTTACAACAATTATTTGTTGTATGCTGTCCAAATTAGATTGAAGTTGGTTAAACAGTTTCTCAGATAATGACGGTTTAGTGACGTCATGGTGGTGGAGAAACGATAAATGTTTGAAAAATCATGAATTGAGTTTTGCAGCAAATTGGAAACAAAAAACGTCTCGGCTCGGGTCGTGGTTCCGCTGCTCTCGGTCGATCAGCATTTATTTTATTACATGAGCAGTGATTGAAATTGAACCGCGTAAGTAAGGCTTCATGTGCTTGGGAATATTTAATTCATATTTGATAGATTTATGAGTAGATATACAAATAAATGATCTTTCCTAATATTTTGCCTTGAACTTTTAATTGACGACACGAGGAAAGGTCATTTATTTGTATTATCATATGTCTCAGTATCTTTGTAGCATTAGCGCGAGCGTGTGGTAAAAGGTTTTCAGCTCTCAGAAAATAATGTTTATTCAATTGGTTCAAGGCTTTTCGGCCCGCCGTGCATTTAATTTTACCCAAAACTTTATTTTAGCACCATTTTTCAAAACGGAGGTAGAAACAATATGATAAAAAAATACCACACTTAGGCCGATATAATTTTATTTAGGACCTCGGTCGTTTGCAAGATTTTCCACCCTCGACTTCGGTCTCGGGCGGAAAATCCAACAACGACCTCGGTCCTAAATAAATTATTTTATCGGCCCCGTGTGGTATTTATTATATCTACTCATTACCCATGTTCCTCGCACGAGCACTCAACAATATTTTATATATTTACATTACAAATCTGGCATTAATGTTTGAATATTTGTTGCAAATAGCAGCATGGGAAGACCACAATATACGCAAATGCACTTTGAGGGAATATTTAAGCGAAGATGAGCACGGAAGGTAAATCAGATTCTTCAGACGAGGTAGAAGGATATGATCGATATGATCCAATAAAATGGTGAGTGGGGAATCGCAAGTAAACTAAAAAAGCACATCCATTTCGACCATCAATCAGTCTGAATTGATTTACATCCGTGAACATGGGAATGCTTGATTACGTCATAATGACATAGCCCTGGGAGTTTCTATAGATTCATGGACGGACGGGGGCTGGTCTGTCTGGCTGCTCAGCCGCGCTGTTCTGTGTCTGATGCAGCCCTGGTCGTACCAGGCACATAACTTAGAAGCTATAGGCACAGACACAGATGTTATTTGTCATCGTCATACCGTGGGCGTCTTGCCGTCACCGTTAGTACGTGGGCGCCGTATTTTTGTGGTCGGTGGGTGAAGCAGACTTATCACCACCATCGGCAGATCGCCGTGTCGATCTCCTGTAGTCGACAGCTGTCGGCCAGCGACGCCGCTGTTACGGCAGTCCGGGGAACGTGACTTACCGTCAGCGTCTGATCACGTGACTCGCTGTATCTGTCATCACCGGGGACCCCGGGTGGTCACGTGACTCGCTCTATCAGTCATCACCGGGGACCCCTGGTGGTCACGTGACTCGCTGTATCTGTCATCACCGAGGGACCCCGGGTGGTCACGTGACTCGCTGTATCTGTCATCACCGGGTACCCCGGGGTGGTCACGTGACTCGCTTGTATCTGTCATCAACCGGGGACCCCGGGTGGTCACTGGTGACTCGCTGTATGTAGTATGTATGGTATGTAATTTACATTCATGAGCATCCCACGTTGGCGTGGCGATTACCGCTCTGTATCTGTCATCACGCGGACCCCGGGTGTCACGTTGACTCGCTGTATCTGTCATCACCGGGGACCCCGGGTGGTCACGTGAACTCGCTCTATCAGTCATCACCGGGGCCCGGGTGGTCACGTGACTGCTGTATCTGTCATACCGGGGACACCCGGGTGGTTCAGCGTGACTGCTGTATCTTGTCATCACCGGGGACCCCGGTTGGGTCACGTGACTCGCTGTATCTGTCATCACCGGGGACCCCGGGTGGTCACGTGACTCGCTTGTCTCTGTCCATCACGGGGACCCCGGGTGGTCACGTGACTCGCTTGTATCTGTCATCACGGGGACCCCCGGGTGGGTCACGTGACTCGCTGTATCTGTCATCACCGGGGCCCCGGGTGGTCACGTTACTCGCTGCATCGTCAATCACCCGGGTCCGCCGGGTGGTCACGTGACTCCGGCTCTATCAGTCATCACCTGGGGACCCCGGGTGGTCACGTGACTCGCTGTATCTGTCATCACGGGACCCGGGGTGGTCACGTGAACTCGCTGTTAATCTTGTCATCCCGGGACCCCGGGTGGTCACGTGACTCGCTGTTCTGTCATCACCGGGGACCCCGGGTGGTAGTGACTCGTGGTATCTGTCATCAACACCGGGGATCCCCGGGTGGTCACGTGAAACTCGCTGTATCTGTCATCAACCGGGGCCCCGGGTGGGTCACGTGACTCGCTGTATCAGTCATCACCGGGGAATCCCGGGTGGTCACGTGACTGCGCTGTATCTGTCCATCACCGGGGAACCCCGGGCTGGTCACGTGACTCGCTGGTATCTGTCATCCACCGGGGACCCCGGGTGGTCACGTGACTCGCTGTATCCTGTCATCACGCGGGGACACCGGGTGGTCACGTGACTCGCTGTATCTAGTCATCACCCGGGGACCCGGGTGGTCAACGTGACTCGCTGTATCTGTCATCACTGGGGGGCGGGGACGCCCGGTTGTCACGTGAACTCGCTGTATCTGTCATCACCGGGGACCCCGTGGTCACGTGACTCGTGTATCTGTCATCACCGGGTAACCCGGGTGGTCACGTGACTCGCTGTATCTGTCATCACCGGGGACCCCGGGTGTCCACGGACTCGCTTGTATCTGTCATCACCGGGGACCCCGGGTGGTCACGTGACTCGGGCTTGTATCTGTCATCACCGGGGACCCTGGGTGGTCACGTGAATCCAGATAGAATTGTCGTCATCACTGGGGACTCCCCGGGTGGGTCACGTGCCTCGCTGTATCTGTCATCACCGGGGAACCCCGGGTGGTCACGTGACTCGCTGTATCTGTCATCACCGGGGACCCCGGGTGGTCACGTGACTCGCTGTATCAGTCATCACCGGGGACCCCGGGTGGTCACGTGACTCGCTGTATCTGTCATCACCGGGGACCCCGGTGGTCCACGTGACTCGCGTATCTGTCATCACCGGGACCCCGGGTGGTCACGTGACTCGCTCTTCAGTCATCACCGGGGCCCCGGGTGGGTTCCACGTGGACTCGCTGTATCTGTCATGGGCCGCCAAATTGACCTTAGTAGTCGGCGGCGCCCAAAAAACCTCCAAATAAACAAACAAACTGTAATCTGTCATCACCGGGGACCCGGGGGGTCACGTGACTCGCTGTATCTGTCATCACCGGGGACCCCGGGTGGGTCACGTGACTCGCTGTCATCTGTTCATCACCGGGGACCCCCGGTGGTCACTGACTCGCTGTATCTGTCATAAACCGGGGACCGCCGGGTGGTCACGTGAACTCGCTGTAATCTTGGGTCATCACCGGGACCCCCGGGTGGTCACGTGACTTCCGCTCTATCAGTCATCACCGGGATCCGGTGGTCACGTGACTCGCTGTATCTGTCATCATCCCCGGGGACCCCCGGTGGTCACGTGACTCGCTGTATCTGTCATCAGCCGGGGACCCCGGTGGTCACGTTGGACTCGCTCTATCATCCATCACCGGGACCCCGGGTGGTCACGTGACTCGCTGTATCTGTCATCACCGGGGACCCCGGGTGGTAACGTGACTCGCTGTATCTGTCATCACCGGGGACCGGGGGACCCCGATGGCTCGCCACGCTCCCTGGCTCTACCCTGCGACACACCCAGGGGTGCAGCCAGACCCTCGACAGAGAGGGACGGCATCCCCGGGGGCCCCCTCGACAAAGCCCGCCGAAAAAATGTCGCAAAAAATATCACCCCGGATTTAGGTCACTATATTTTGCAGAGCCCCTAAATAGTCGCAAACAGGGTCGTCGCCGATGTTTTTTGTGTAAAAGCCGGCCCAATGGGTGGTGGGTGGAACGTGCCCCCTCTGCCCCTTCCCCTGGCTGCGCCTCTGAACACACCTACTCCACCTGTCACGTATGTCGCGTGCTCGGTTCACGCTTTCCACATAACGCCGTCTCAAATTACCTCCGCACGCGCTGAGTAGTGGCTCGTTAGCCCCCCTCCCCCTCCTCCGCCCCCTCATCCAGTCACACAGTGTACTAACCACCCACGTCCCACACGTGCGCATACATATTACATCCGGTTGGTAATGATGAAGCGATCGGTCGGGGTGAGCGGTGCCGGTCGATATAACCAGACGGTGCCGGTCGATAAAACGGGATGGTGACTGTCGATATAACCGGTCATTGCTCGGGCAGACGCGGAGTCTTAACAGTGTTCGGGGTGGAGGGGGAGGGCGGACAGGTTAGGAAGGGGTGGGGTGGATTGGGAATCATGATGACTTTCCAGACTAAGTATTAGGTGGAAAACGGCGCCACGTGGACCATGCTTTTCCAGCTTGTTTCCTTTTTTGTTATGTTTTCCTCCTTGAGAACATTTTTCACTGACAGAAGCATTTGATAAACATGACATGTTTGCATTGCAGTTACATGGGTAAATGACTAGCGCATATATTCTTTAGTTGGGTGAATTCCTCAGATCTAATGCTGTCCGTGGGCGTGTCTATGTTATGTCCGACGGTGGTGGGTGTCTGGCGGACGGATAAGACCGACTTTCCGTGGATTTACCCTCCGTGACAGTGCCATGAGCGTAGTTTCTCTGCGTCTGCGACGATGCCAGCTGACCGGACGTCGCGGCGCTCCATCTGCGTCCGACAGGCGGATAGGAACGCGTCTATGTGGACATAGCTCCTCTGCGAGCGTCTATGTGTGACTATGGTTCGTCTGTGCCCGACAGGTAGCTCCTCTGCGTGCGTCTATGTGTGACTATGGTTCGTCTGTGCCCGACAGGTAGCTCCTCTGCGTGCGTCTATGTGTGACTATGGTTGACGAGACTGGACGTCTGTGCCCGACAGGCGGATAAGAACGGCGAGCCGGACTCGATCGGTCCGGCTCTGGTGCGACTGGCGCTCGGCTGGGTATACATCCTGATTCACCAGGCGCTCTACACCCTCGTCGTGCCTGACGAGTACTTCTACAGCCAGCAGTTCCAGGTGGGTCCGCCCGGGCCGGGGCAGCAGCGAGTCCGCCGGGGCAGCGGCAGAGCCGGGAGGAGCAGGGGGGAGGGAAAGGCCGGGGCGACGGCCCACCGACGCTGGAGGGTGGGAGGCGACATGGCCAGTTATCGATCTGCTAGTCACACGCTAAGTATGACGCATGCGCTAGTAATAGTTTGTGGTCGTTATCTGGAAGCTTTCATCAAGTATATGGGGGAATGAGGAAGCTTTCATGCTCGTGTGGTGTACTGGGCGCCGTGTGACCTTCGCTGTCGGTGCGCCCTAAAACACCAATCATCATCATCATCATCATCATCATCATCATCATCATCATCGTGTCGTGTCCTTCATTCGTGGGAAGTTTAGGATAAGGCGCGAATATTACGTGGCAAATCAGACTTGTTTCGTTATAAAGAAGTTATTTGACTTGCTGTTTCTGATGATTGTTTTGCGTATGTGCTGTAGTAGTCCACTAATGCCGGACCGAACTTTCAAGCTCTTACTATTTTTTTCGGGGACCCTGCTTGAGTCGTACACAACGCTTTACTAGGTAATTAATACATTTCAATAATGTATGTTTGGCGGTCCACTGAGTGCATGCATGTCATTATTGCCAGCCTTCGCGCTGCGTTGCGGTTGAGTTTTAACTGGCCCGCTTCTGCTGGCCGCAGGACCTGGACTTCTTCCGGCGGATGTTCTGGATCGGCATCTGGGTGAAGGTGGTGTTCATGCGCTATGCGGCCGCCTGGCTGATCGCCGAGGGAGGCTGCATCATGATTGGTGAGTCGACAACGACGGCCAGCCCCGTGTGGGGTCATCCGACGGGAGCTCCGTGTGGGGTCACCCAACGGGAGCCCCGTGTGCGGTCACCTGACGGCCAGCCCCGTGTGGGGTCACCCGACGGGAGCCCGTGTGAGTTCACCTGAGGGGAGCCCCGTGTTGAGGTCCACCTGAGAGCCCCGTAGTTGAGGGTCACCTAGACAGGGCAGGTCCCCGTTGAGCGTCACCTGACGGGAGCCCCTGTGAGAGGTCCACCTGGGGACAGGGAGCCCCGTCGTGAGGTCACCCGACGGGAGCCCCGTGTGAGGTCATCTGACGGGAGCCCCGTGTGAGGTCACCTGAGGGGAGTGTGAGGCCACCCGAGGGGAGCCCCGTGTGAGGTCACCTGAGGGGAGCTCCGTGTGAGGTCATCTGACGGGAGCCCCGTGTGAGGTCACCTGAGGGGAGCCCCGTGTGAGGTCACCCGACGGGAGCCCCGTGTGAGGTCATCTGACGGGAGCCCCGTGTGAGGTCACCTGAGGGGAGCCCCGTTGTGAGTCACCTGACAGGGAGCCCCGTGTGAGGTCACCCTGACGGGAAGCCCCGTGTGAGCACCTGACAGGGAGCCCCGTTTGTGAGGTCACCTGAAGGGGAGCCCCGTGTGAGGTCACCCAACGCTACTATAAAACAGTAGGCTGCTCCGCCCCGGCAAGAAAGTGGCAATACCCGACAGTACGGCCAATCTCTGAATTTTAATTTGTAACTACCGGCGGTGACGTTCATAGTGTACACTGAAACGCCAGCCTGCAACCGCCCGCATGTGCACTACGGGTCCGATTAGGCAGTGCCCAGTGGCGGATCAGAGGAGGGGGCCAGGGGTCATGCCCCCCTGGGCCTCGAACTTGAGGGGCCACTCTGGCCCGCCTGAGGGGGCAACCCTCTGTCAGTCCTGAAGGGGCCACTCTGGCCGCACTGAGGGGTCACACTTGAGGGGGCCACTCTGGCCGTCCCAAGGGAGATGCACTCTGACCACTTGAGGGGTACGATCGTCTGAGAGGGCACTCTGACAGCCTGAGGGGGCCCTCTGGTCGCCTGAAGGGGCACCCTGGCCGCCGGAGGGGGCACCCTGACCGCCTGAGGGGGTACTCATGCCGCCTGAGGGGGCCCTCTGGGCATCTGCTGACCTGTGGTGACCTCAAGATTTTGCAAAAAAATAAAAAAAATGTTGAAATAGAGGCACCCTCAAAATAAGTGGAGCAAATCGTTCGAGTTTTTCAAAGATTTGGGTATTGAGGTAGGGCACTGTACTGTCTAAGTGATGGCCCCCTCCTTGGCAGAATTTCTGGATCCGCCCACTGATGAGAGGGCGGTCGCAGCAATAATATTGTTCGATTTGCGTGGAGCCCCGATAACGCTGGCGCTCGATCAAGACGTGATATTCAAGGGGCGTCACGCCCACGAGCCAAGAGTGGGGTAAGGCACTACGCCAGCATTCGCTCCCGAGGGAGCTGGCAGCGCCTTCGAAAGGCCTGTTCCCGAGGGCTGAAAGCCCTCCCCCAACAAAAAGTGTGAAAATTATTACGGATTTCGGCCACTTTATTCTGTGAGGTTTAAACTTTCCAGGGGCCCTCTGGTCTGTTTAGGAACCCTCCAGCCTACTTCAGGGGCCTTACCGAGCTGTCAGGGACTGCACCATGGGGGCCTTTTTACATTGGCTGACATGCGAGGGGCATTTCGGACCCGCCCAGGGGTTCCCTCTGTGCTTGGTAGGGAGGCCCATCGAGGTAAGCAGGGGCCATCTGACCTGCTCAGAGGCCCTTTCGGGTCTGGTCGGGGGGCCCCTCTGTTCATGCATAAATAACAGGCTGCGGATCCAGGCATTCCGGTCAGGGGGCGCAATACAAAAAAATTGCGTTCTCCGGCGCGCCCTACGGAGCGCCATTATTGGGAAAAATTTCCGGCTCAGGGGGGGGGGGGGCGCCCAAGGCGCCCCCTGGATCCGCGCCTGATAAGGGGCCCTTTTGAACTTCCTAAGAGCCCTCTGGGGTGCCAGGGGCCCTCCAGTCTTCTAAAGGGCCCCTTCGACTGGCAAAGCTGGTCGGGCTTTCTTGGCTTGTTCGCCTTGTCCAACATGCTCGGACGGCTCTTCGACCTGCCCTGGGACCCCTCCATGCTGGCTAGGAGCCCATTCCGGCAAGTTCAGGGAGCCCTTTCTGACCCCACACAGGGGCCCTTCTTCAGTGTGTCAGGGGCCCCTCTGACCTGCCAACAAGGGGACTTCCCAGGGGCCATCTCCGTTCTGTTCCCAGGACCCTAACCAGCCTGGTTGTCAGTGGTCCTTCCAGTCTCGCGACCTCCAGGCCTCCAGTCACCCCCCCCTTTTCTGTTGCCTGAAAACGCCCCCTGAAACTCTATATGTTTAATAAATCTAATGCAATTTAAAAGAAAAATACCTATTCTTGTGCTCTTGATAGCTATTAAATGCCTTGCGCATTTTTTTTATTTTTTTCTTTAAGGCCAAGCGTCATACTGCTTGCAAACCTCCCCTTATTCAAGACCCTGAAACGCCTCTGCCACGGTAAATTATTTGTTTATAGTATATTAATATCTTTGTTAATATAACTATCTTTAAATTGTTACCATCACGTGAACTTTCATTATAACTTTCAGTTAGGAAGAAGCGTGAAGATCGCATATCCGCATTATCGCCAAATGCCGCCGAAAAAATCCTCCCAAAACTGGGCCTTGGAACCGCCTTTGTTCAGTTGAAGAGCTCAAAATTTTAACTTCGTATGTAAAAATCAGTTCTTAGAAAATTTACTAAATTTCATGAGGCTACTTCCCAGCGTTCCGGAAGATACCCGCAAAAACATGTTCGGCTAGCAGGCGTAAAGCGCCACCACCCAACCACAATACGGGCAGCGCCGCAGGTACGGTATGACGTAAACAAGCTAAGGAAACTTCCCAAAAGGCTTAAGAGCGCTTCCCATGTCAATTGGCTATTGCCACTTTTGCCTATTGTTAAAGTGGCGGAGCAGACCCCCCTGAGGTCACCCGAGGAGATCCCAGTGTGAGGTCACCTGAGGGGAGCCCCGTGTGAGGTCATCTGACGGGAGCCCCGTGTGAGGTCACCTGAGGGGAGCCCCTTGTGAGGTCACCTGAGGGGAGCCCCGTGTGAGGTCATCCTGAGGGGAGCCCCGTGTGAGGTCACCCGACGGGAGCCCCGTGTGAAGGTCATCTGACGGGAGCCCCGTGTGAGGTCACCTGAGGGGAGTGTGAGGTCACCCGAGGGGAGCCCCATGTGAGGTCACCTGAGGGGAGCTCCGTGTGAGGTCATCTGAGGGGAGCCCCGTGTGAAGTCACCCGACGGGAGCCCCGTGTGGGGTCACCTGACGGGAGCCCCGTGTGAGGTCACCCGACGGGAGCCCCGTGTGAGGTCACCTGACGGGAGCCCCGATGTGAAGTCACCCGACGGAGCCCCGTGTGACGGTCACCTGAGGGAGTGTGAGTCACCCGAGGGGAGCCCCGGTGTTTAGGTCACCTGGACGGAGCCCCGTGTGAGGTTCACCCGCGGGAGGTTGACCCGTTCCGTGACCGTCCCCCGTCTGTGTGTCTGTGTGTGCTGCCAGGTACGTGTACAAGCGGCTGCGTTTCCTGGGCAACCGTTACGCGTCTCAGTTCCTGACGCTGATGTTCCTCGCCGTCTGGCACGGCTACCACCTGGGCTACTTCGTCCTCTTCTTCATGGAGTTTATCATCATCCTCTGGGAACGGAAGGTGGGTTATTGGCAGCTGCGGTGCGGCTTGGTGGTTTCTAAGTGGGACAATGAGTTTTTGACAGTCTGTAATGGGAGTCTGCTGAGTTCTGTTTGGCGGCGTTGGCCAGTTAGGAAAGCAATGTATCTCGTTTGTTTTCAGGTATTTCAGAGTATTATGTATGATAAAATGTTTCACCATGGTACAAACTACAAAATAAAACACTATACCGTCGGTGAAGCCGAAACATTTCGTGAAGCATTGTAGCCTGATGCATTCCGCGCATAGTTTCATTTGCTCTGTTGAAGGCGTTCCATTAATTGCTCTGCTCATCTCTGAATGGTTCCGACTATACCGTGTAATGCATTGTCTGACTGATTCTGACCGTGCCTCGTGCTGCTTCATCTGACACTGCATGTTCGCCTGTCTGTCTGTCTGTGGCGGTCAGGTGGATCGTGGCTGCTGCATCTGACACTGTGTCTGTATGTCTGTCTGTGGCGGTCAGGTGGATCGTGTCTGCTCCATCTGACACTGTGTCTGTATGTCTGTCTGTGGCGGTCAGGTGGATCGTGGCTGCTCCATCTGACACTGTGTCTGTATGTCTGTCTGTGGCGGTCAGGTGGAGGCCGCGCTGCTGCAGTACCCGTCGTTCGTTTCGCTCTGCACCGAGTCGTGGCTGCGCTTCCCTGTCCAGCTGGTGCTGCGGCTCTACACGATCGTCTTCCTCGGCTACTCCTGCATCCCGTTCGTGGCCGTGGTTCGCCGCCGCTGGTGGCCGCTCTTCAAGTCGGTCTACCTGTGCGGCCACCTGATCTTCCTGACGTGGCCGCTGGTCGTGCCGGCTATCCACCACGTGATGCGGCTCTGTGGGGTGAAGCGCGTGCGGCCGCAGCGGTCAGCGGAGGCCGAGTCGGCCGCGGCAGCAGCGGCGGCTGTAGCTGACGAGGTAGAAGAGGCGGCAGGACCGGTGGCGGGCACTGCGCCGTCAGAGCTGGCGCCAGGGACGCCACCGGCCGGATCTGAGGCCAAGAAGGAGTTGTAGAGCCGATCCGTCCCTGGGACACGCGACCGACCGGCCGTTGGACGCCGTCCCGCTGCTCAATCGCTCGGAGGCGCCGCGCCGCGCCCCGCCGCGCCCCAACCCACTTTGACTGCACACAGTCGGGTATTCTGTCATAATTCGTGTCAGTATTTAACGGTCGGCGCGGCCGACTGTTGGCGGGAGGGTCGACTCCGGCTGGGCAGCCCGTGGAGTGTAGACGGCCGGCGTGTAGATCGGGCCCGCAGTGCCGCTTCCCTGGTATGGTGCTGCGGCAGCGTCTGCTGTGTGACCGGCAATAGCAGTTATGAGGTGTGTAAATTAACAGTGATCGGCTAGGGGGATGATCGGCAAGTCTGTCTACCTCGGGGGCTGGCTCAGCACACGAATACCAAAAACGGCGCGGTATCCGTGCCGGTTGAACGACGACGCTCTAGTCCTCGCGATGTTTGTTACAGCCCCGCGATCGGCTTGGACTCGGCTTTATCGCGGCCAGCCGGAACGGGGCCGAGTTTACTCTTCGGACGTGTGAAGATCGGCGACACCCACCGTCCACAGTCATAGCCGACTCGAGTTTCCTGTAGGATAGACCACCGTCGCCGCATCGGTAATTCTTAAGTAATTTGCCCCGGACCACGGGAACGTCCGAGTCGAACAGAGGCGAGGGAGCTGGTGATTTGTCTCCAGCTTAGGCTCGCCTGACGGTGGATATGTACAGAATGGACGCCGCCCCGGTGGCATTGTTTGGCCGCCACGGTGGCCCTGAAAGGGTCTGGTTGCGGCTGGTGTGTCGGCGATTAGGCTGCTTGGTTCCCTGGCTGGCTGGCTAGCTGGCTGAACTGCTGGCTCGCTGGCTGGTTAGTTCACTGGCTCCCTGTTCTCCTGGCTGGCTAGCTAGCTGGCTGAACTGCTGGCTCGCTGGCTGGTTAGTTCACTGGCTTCCTGTTCTCCTGGCTGGCTGGCTGGATCACTGGCTCCCTGTTCTCCTGGCTGGCTGGCGGGCTGGCTGGCTGGCTGGCTCTGACTGACGAGATGGCTGGATGGTTCGCTGGCTCCCTGGCTGGTTGGTTGGTTGGTTGGTCAGCTGGTCGGTCGGCTCGTTGCCCGTTGGTTGGTTGATTGGTAATTGGTTAGGTATCGGCTTTGGAGTGCTTTGCGTGGCCGTAGTGCAAGGTGTGAATTTAGACCAGGACACAGGTGGACCTTGATAGCTATTTATGAGTGAATGGGGGAATGCATTAGGCCATTTCGCATGCAAATATTTCGGTACGTTTTGAATTGTTACTGGATTTTGATGTGCGGGTCATTGCTATTTAAGGGGGTTGACTGTGAAAATCGTACTCGGCTACGTTCGTGTCTGTCGAATGACATCGGAACTGTACTGTTAATGTTCCGTTCAACTCATTGTTGATTGGATCGATCATAGCTCAGTGCTCTGGGGAGTGATCGACTCGAACCCGGGTGTGTTGCGATAGTGAATCATGTTGTATGATTATTTATGGATTCCGTTCTGAACATTTCTTTCTTTTTCCTTTTTTAGACCATTTCTGATGTGTTATCGCTTAGTGTGGCTAATCAAACCGGTTTCTGAGTGTCCTGGCATAATTACGATTGTACTTAATCCTAGAGCATCGTTAAATCAATATTTAATAGCGTAACGTTATGATGCCACGCATCCTCCTGTGCCGCTTTCATTGTGTAACAATACAGGTTGTCTCGAATCGAGTGCTCTTTTTACATTAGGACATTAGGGATGACCACTTGCATTATTGTTAAGTTTATTTATGTGAAAGTATAAATTCCTTTAGAAGGAGGCCTTTGATTTCGTTTACGTCGCATAAGATAATTTGTGTTGCATTTTAGTATCTAAACATTACTAGCTCTACGAGGTTAGCACCTACTAAATGACTTCATATTCGCAAAATGTGAGCGCAGTGCAGTGTTACGACACACCTGCCACTCCAGTTCAACTTTGTCCACTAGTTGGTCCCAACTTTTGGTTGAAAATGCAGTGTTAAATTCCTCTAGCAGGCATGTGTCGATTTATATGACGGAACACTTCCAGCGGTTATTAACGGTTAACGGCAGCTGCTTCGGGTTGAGGGCATCACCGAAGTCGGGCGCGCCTCGGTAGCAACATTGGCTGGTGAATAAAGGCACGGTATTTTGACAAAAGCACGCAGCAAATCAGTTTTGGCTTTAAGGAGAAAATAGTGCTGAAGCGAAAACAAACTGAAACGTACGAATATGGCATCTTGCTTGTAACAATATATGCATGCGCATGATTACTTCAGTAGCTATCCACAATTGCTCACGTTCGCAATCACTCATTCATTTGTATTGGATACAATGTTTGATGTTCGGCAGAAAATATGTATTTATAAAATGCGTTGCTCTAGGCAGTCTTTCAAAAAACCCTCAACTCCTAAAAAATATACATTGCATAATGCACTGGCTTGTGCGCTCTTTTCAATGTGCGAACATCACCAGAAACACATGAGTGGTGATTTGAAAACGTCCCGAACATAGTCAACTATAGCTATGCTTGCCTATTGATTTATCGGTCGGCAAACCACAAATCCAGCTCGGCGGCGGGCGGCGTGTCCCACCTTGTCTGGCTTCCCCCGGGCCGAGCGGAGGGAGCCGCGTGCCACACTGACTGACGGCATCAGCGGGGAGTCGGCCGCCTCTCCCCACACCAAACCACACTCACAGCAGTGACAAGTCACCAGCCAGCGGTCACCGCACCGCCGCCGCTCAGCTGCTCCTTCCTGCATTCTTCAGACGCTCCTGCTCCTGCAAAGTCTGAAGCATCATACGTGGCTCCCGCTCCTGAGGACCCTGGAGCAGGCAGAGTGTGGTGACCTCCGCTTTCGACCAGCGCTCCGTGGTTGGCTTGTTTACTGAGGAGCAGCGCTCCTGGAGTCTTCTCCGAAGTAACGCCGCCGCCGAGATGCTGCCCTGGTCCACACGCTGTGTTGAGCTGCCGTTTATGTCGCCGAGGCTATTCGACGCCTGCGAGACGGCCAGCCCACCAGGTAAGAGGACTGTGACGCCTGCGAGACGGCCAGCCCACCAGGTCAGAGGACTGTGACGCCTGTGAGACGGCCAGCCTACCAGGTAAGCGGACTGTGACGCCTGCGAGACGGCCAGCCCACCAGGTAAGAGGACTGTGACGCCTGCGAGACGGCTAGCCCACCAGGTAAGAGGACTGTGACGCCTGTCAGATGGCCAGCCCACCATCTAAGCAGCACCGTGACACCGGTCGTCAGCCTGCCCGACAGGGATGAAGTGCCGATCTGCTCGGAGTCTGAAGCCAGTCCTGCAGGTAAGTAGCGCCTGGGAGTGTTGAAAGCGTCTGCCGTCCAGCTGTGAAGTCTGCGTCCAGCCCCCAAGGTGAGGAGCGGGGTCTCCAGTCCGACTGGCGTCGCGTCCGCGTCAGGTGGACACGCTGCGTGCTGGTACCGCGGCTGATGTTGAGGTCGGCGTCAGTTGGTCACTGGAGATAGTCACTGTAGCTGGTCGGTGCACACCGGACACGCCATGCTGGGACTGCGGCCGTCCCTGGACGATTACCGCTCCCCGCCCGGTAAGGAAGCCCCGGTCCTGACCAGATTTCAGCCAATTCAATTATGGGCAAATGTAATTACGCGGGGTGACAGGCGGCGGCCGGACGTGGCAGGACGTGACGTGGACGTGGACGTGATCTTGTTGTTAGCCGGCATCGGAGCAGATCTGAGACTTTAGACCGACTGTATGATGTCGAAGCTCTGTCGTGGACAGCGGCCATAGAGGGCCAGAGACGGCCTCAGCGGTTAACTCAACACCTATCTGGTTGTGGGGTCGAAAATTATAGAATTATGAAGTATGAAAGCTGCTTGATGTTTGATGCTTATCATGTATCAACTGGGTAACATTTATACGTACATTATTGCCTTGCATATGCGTTTATATTACTTGTCATTACGAGTGATCTTTCGAGAAAACGATGTGAATGCGTTTCTTGTGTTCGAAACAATATTTTTGGGTGACAATGATTTCAGGTTTATTTAATGATTCAGGCAATTATTTCTCTTTGGCGAATTTCTTGGTCCAACCAAATTGCGTCTGGGAAATGAGACAAACAAATAGTTGGACCTAGGCAGTAGGTACCTACGTCAAAACTATACGTCACATTTCACAAATGAATATTCCCTACGACTGCACTTGCTGCCTTCCAGCGCTGGCCGCCCCCGGGACCGGACCGGCCACCTCCGGGGACCAGCTGCCTCCGCAGGCCACCGATACCCTGCTGGACGATCTGACCACCATCCAGACGGCCAGCGGTGACGTCATCACTCTGATGTCACTCGCCGGGGGGTCGATGAAGAGGAAACAGCGACGCTACAGGTGAGCTGCCGGCCGCGCGTCTGTGTGTGCGAGGGCCGAGGGAGGCTGCCCGCCGCGCCCGGCGTCCTGCAGACTAACAGCAGCTACGCGGAGCATAATGTGCGGCATCGCAATCGTTTGCCAGTACCTACCTCACTCTAACCCAATGTTTACTGTTGCAAACTCTAAATTCTGCCGGCCAACAGGAATTGTGCGATCGGGTGGTGAGGTCAGGACCTGCGCAACAAGCTCTGCTTAGTGTGGGTCCTGACATCGGAAAGCCATCCATGCAAAAAACATTCGGACTAAATTTATTTTAAAAAAAATGCTGATAATGTATTGTGTAAACATTGAATAACGCATCATATTGATGGGTGGGCAGCTCTGTTTGAATGGCTGGAGCATACGTGTCACGAACTGTGACCACGCTGCGACAGGACGACGTTCACTAGCCAGCAGCTGAACCTGCTGGAGAGGGCGTTCCAGACGACCCACTACCCGGACGTGGTGCTGCGCGAGCACATCGCCGCCACCGCCGACCTCACCGAGGCACGGGTTCAGGTCAGTGGGGCGAGGGTACTGGCGAGTGGTGAACGGGCTCAAGTCAGTCATGGTATGTCCGCAGCCCGGGTACAGCCCAATACACTGTAAGTGCTTCACTGAGGCTTGAATTTACGGTTTCGTTGTTCATTTCATAAAGTTCAATCCTGCGCCATACAAATTGACGTTCACAGTTTTGAACTGCACTTATATCACATGAGCTTAAAAACATGACCTCCCAAGCGGAGTTGACAGTTTCTGTGCTCGCAGGTGTGGTTTCAGAATCGTCGCGCAAAGTGGCGAAAGGGCGAAAATGTCACCTACAAGCAGCTGACGGCGTCGTCCGCCGCCCTTGGTCCAGGTGGCAGTACCAGTACTGCACTGATCTATACGATGGCGCCACCAGAGGAGCACAGACCGTCAACGGCGGCGCCACGTAAGATCACCAACGATAGGTAGTTGATTGCAGTGGGTGGCCAGTAGGACTGAGGTGCTGGGTGCTGCCAGTAAGATAATTATACACGATGTCAAAGATTGTGGAGATTTAAAATTATTATATTGACTTACAATTGTATGATACTCGTTGAAATAATTTGTTCCTATTTCCTTTCAAGCTTGCCAAGAAATTGTGAATACTTGGTGACATAAATATGTTTCATTGGTTCACCAATCATGGGCGTTACCACTGGGGACACTAGGGTCATTTTCCCTAGTAATTTTCAGCCTCCCCTAATATGGTCCAATGTCAATTGCAATTGCATGTGTGTTACTTGTGCTACATGTGTACCTGGATTTGTCCCTAATAATTTTCAGATCGTGGCGACGCTCTTGTCACCAGTCAGTACGTGGTTGTGTTGTTGTAATATTTGGATGGATTATACCGTAAGATTCTGTCAGCTCATCTAATGTGCTCGGCTTTATTACCGTGTTTTCCTGCGGCCTGTTTTCAGTGATTAGCCTGAGTGACCTGACCAGGGACCTGATGCTGCCCCTGGAGCCAGCTCCGCCGGTGCTGACACCTACAATCACAATCGGTAACTACTGTGTAACGGGAACCACTAACGTTCATATTAGTCAACGGAGAATGGAGATCTAGGGTAGAAGCAGCACAGCAGAAGCAGTAACACGTCCCTGGGCCTGTTCCTGTCGCGTCTCTTACCGCCTCTAACCTCCTCTGAGCTGCTCCAACTGCAACTGCTCTGTGTTAAAGAATACGACTGGATCAAGTGGGAGCAACTTTGAGGAGGTTAGAGGTGCGACGGGAACAGGTCCTATGTCTTTGTTTGCGGGTCGTGTGTTGGCGATGCTCAATACAAGCTGTTGCTCATTAAGTTGCCGCACGGGAACGGAACTGCTGAACAGTCAGGTACTGCTTGAATAAGTGAACGTTTTTAATCCGACATAAGTTTTTGTTGTCAGATTTGTTCTGTTTACATGTTTGCAATAGACATCATTTCTTAAGAGCACCAGTATGCATTTTGTCTGTATTTCTTGACGGACCATTGCCTGCTGTACCGTTGCCAGGTGGCGGGGTACCAGCTCCCCTCACCAGTCTGTGCCCGGGGCTGGACTGGACCACGGCCGTACCACTCTCCACTCCCGACGGTACCGTGTTCACCGATCTGCTCACGGCCGCCACCAGCCACCAATCAGCGTTCGCGTCAGCTGCTGACGGCAGGCTGCAGGCGGCTTACACGCACCGGATGGACGATACCGGACACCAGACAGACTTCACAGCGCCAGATGATGGTAACAGGGAGCAGACAGCCTATCTTGAGCCGGCCGACTGCAGACGGGCGGAGTACAGCGACATTGGAGATGTCGGAAGACAGGTGGTGAGCGCCGGGCAGACCGCTGGCGGAAATCAGCCGGTCTGTTCAGAGATGGCTGACAGCAGCCAGCAGCTGGTGTTCTCTGAATCAGCCGACAGCAGAGACCATTCGGTGTTTACGGAAGCTGGTGACGTCATGGATCAGACCTTGTATTTGGAATCTGGTGACAGTAATGGGCGATCAGTTTACGCAGAATCCACGAACAGCAGCAGACAGACAATTTACCCGGAATCCGCTGACCAAAGCGATCAGTCTGTCTATCAGGAATCCCCTGACGGCATACAGAATCCAGTCTATCATGAATCAGTCGAAAACAGAGATACACCGATGTACCACGAGTCTGTCGAAAACAGTGCGACTCTGGTGTACCCGGGATCAGCTGACGACAGAGAGCAGCCAGTTTTTCCTGAGTCGTGCCGCGACTCCGACGATTTGCAGTTTTCAGCTGAGGAGTCGGATGAGGACCCGCTGGACGGCTGTCCCTATGACGGGGATGTGGACCTCACCGGCGACTGAACTGTGACCTGAATTCAGCTGAACTGTGACTGATCTGTGACTGATCTGTGACCGAACTGTGACTGAACTGTGACTGCACTGAACCCGACAAGAGTGAATCAATGAGGGTGGCAATATCGCTGGCGACTGCCATGTATGTGCCAGGCCGTAATGCGATCATCTGTGTTTGGAGCGCTGTTATCACAAGATATGAACTTGTACCTGGCAAGCATGCAATACTAGAAGCATTGATGGCACCGCACGGAACAGTCACCCAACGAACGGAGTGTTTACAATCTCGGCGACCGGCTTCATATAACGAGTAGCATTGGGATGATCATAAGATCAAAATACCGATGATTTTAACGCCTACAGTAGGACGGGAAATCCGAAATATTATTGGATCTCGAAGCTACTCTGCGTCGCGCAAGCATACGTGCCATTGTTGTATCTCTGATGATCTTGTACCTATCGTGAAAGGCCTTGCTGATTTTCTAGGCATTTAAGACGCATTAAGAACATCTGAACCGCTTGCAATGTTGGTTGTGTGTGATTGCTTTGTTGTTTTGTGGGTATCTAGTCTGTAGGTCTAGATTACTTATTTTCTTGACATGATTTGGTGCATATTTTGTGATAGGTATTGAGTTCGACTATTGTTCATTGTAAACGTGAAGTAAAAATATACCAGATAATTATGGTATATTCACATGCAAAGTGCAAAACGAGTGGAGTGCAAACTAATGCGATGATATGACAATGTAAACGAAACCATTAAATACTAATGCAAACTAAGAGCTCTGGGTTCGGTGGAAGGGCGACAATAAAACAGTGAACGACATTGCATGAGTTGAAACAAATTCGCGAGTTGTGTCTAGACACAAACTGGAGTGATTCAACAGGAATTTTAATGAAACGATTATTTGTATCCTTAACACTGCGGTGACGTTTTCTTAATCTGTACCATCAGTACCTACCCCTTGGTCGCACAACTCTTCGCTCGTGTGCGCCATCATTGCAGCAAGTCACTCTGGATCAGACCGGTAAACCAGCGGCCTGGACATCGCAGTCGTCCGAGACATCGCAGTCGAGAATGTAAACACAACTCGCCCGGTCACCTACCCGTCCCGTCCCGACCCCGCCCCACCCACCCCTCCCTCCCGACCCGAGCCTCGGGCAAGGACCAGGCGCCGGGTCATGACATTCCCCAACCGACCAGCGCTCAGAACTGGCCGGGCAGTGTGTACTGTGCGTGGTCTGTGAGGCGTGGAATAAATCGCGTAATCTCTCGACTTCTACGCTGAATCTGTGGTAGAGAACACTTTGTGGATGATGCTATGTGTACGGAGGTGTGGGGGTGATGCGTCAGTGGTGTGGTGTGCTGCTCGGAGCGATTTAGCAGAGTGTTTCGAAGGACTGGTGAGTGGGATAGTAGTAGCACGAGCGAGTGGCGGAAGCGAACCCCGTTGACGGAGAGGGAGAACCAGCGAGAGTCACCTTATTTGTGTTCTTCCTGGTGCATCCGGAACTTCATGGTGAACCTTCCGAAATAAAAGGTAAGAAATTGTATAAGAAAAGTATCAATAATCAAACATCTTTTTTAGGTATATTTTGTTCTGAATTTTACCATGGTAACTCTATCCAATGCAAAAGGTTATTTCGAATGCAGTGTTTTAGAGGAGTCGTCTCGATAATTTCTGTGGACTGACTCCATGCCAAGTCCTTACGCCAGTCTCATTGGGTTCGTGTTCGACGTTCCAGCTATTCATCATCGATACCGTCGTCAGCTCCGTGATTTATTACTTTGCAATTCCAGTGTACACTGTCAGAGCAAGGTTATTTTAGATATGATATCAGCGGGAAATATTTATTTTCGATTCGCAGAATCGTTTGTATGACTTAAAAAGCAATGTTCATTGCTCGGACATAATGATACGCTCATTGGGAGCGACTCAGCGCCACCTTCAATGTTGTCGGGAATACTGCTGCGACATCTATAGATTATTTACCGAAGCTTTGCCCGGTTCGACCCGGTACTGAATACTGATCCATGGCCATTGACCAATGGATTTATCTCAACTCAAATATAATGTTAAAGGAAATAGTTCAAATAGTTCACCTTCAACATGGGTTTTTAACTGAGATAACAGTTTTGGTAGGCCGTGTTAAAAAACCCTTTACTGCAAGTTTTCTGGACTGGAAAGGCTCTCCAGCCGAATATATTTGACTTTTTGTCGAAGGAATGTGGTTCCATAAACAACAGAATGTCAAGAATGTGGACCTCGGAGCCTATACAGTAATCTACCGACTACTCTCGAATCTGATTGGCATGAGCCATTCGATTCTCCGTTTGAAGTTGCAGAGTAGCATATAGTTTTGGTAACACGAAAATTTTACGCCCTTCTGTCCGAAATCGGCGCGATGTATGGCTATTTTGACAATATGAAAAGAAGTTGCATTTCAAAATATAATCAAATCGTGTTTGACAAAAACAATCCAAGGTGAACTATTTCCTTTAAGGTGACTGTGTCCCTTTAAACGCATTTTTATTACCGTCGACTGCGTCTGCGGGGGATTTTTGCGTCTACTTGGGGGATTTCAAGGCACTGCAGGGGACAAACTCCCCCAGTTAGCATGTTAAAATAGGCCCTGACTCTGGTGACTTCAATATTGACTTGATCTAAAATAAGAAAGAAATACTTTTGATAGAGCTTGTCTCGACCTATACGTTTTCTGCTTGTCGCTATACGTTGCGTTGTTTTCGAGATCATATTATGGGGGGCAAAATCCGCCCCCACCCTCCAGGGCGTGTAATTATCAGGGGCCCTCCAGGCTCCAGGACGCATGTTAATACACTTTTCTTGAAATATCACGTTCGTTCTTAAAACATATCAGAGAATATCACTATTCCTTTTAACTGAAACGGCTTGCAAAGAAATGCAATTGAAACATGTCTTGCTGGGTTCCTTTTTCATTTCGAACACTGCTATTGAAGTTGAGACCCATCTCTGAAATAAATGGGTAGCTGGCATATAGTAGTAGAAAATTGAATGGAAAGCATTAGTCGACATGCCCCAGGCTAGCATTATAATTTTCACAGCAAATAGGGACCGTTTACTGCGTTTTTCGATTTTATGCTGTAGGATAGGTAATCATCTGCTGAGATATCAATGGGAAATTCGGAACCGCTCAATTTTTTTTCTTCAGTTTGATACGTTTCGGAACAATCATTGGTTGGCTTGCGAGTTTGTGTGGTATGTTTTGAAGTCATATTGAGTTCATGCATTTATCAAGAGCACCAGTTTCCTGCACCACTGCACGGTGCACCAGCAGCGGTTTAGAATGCAGCGTTGAGCGTAAGGTGCGTGAGTATAGGTATTAGGTATACCACATGCGGTGGACGGTGGTAGAGAACCACGGCCGATCTTCCACAATCCCCTTAATCTAAAGAGCACTGCCGAGATTCGGTTGAATGTATTGGTATCATCCTGCCGTTTTTCCCTGCCGTCGTTTCGCTCCTCACTCTGTTGGCCGGCAAACTGGTAATTCCCACCGGTATCCGTTCGGCCGCCAGCCTGGTAACGCTCATCGGTACCTTCCCGGCTGGTAACCTGGTTACCTCTGATCAGTAACTGGCGTGCCGGTGAGCCGGGCCGACACGGGCACGGGCCGTGACTGATCAGTCCGTGTCCGCCGTCACGAGAGCGCGGGGGTTAAGGCGCTGACCGATCAGCTTTCTCACCCGCCACGAGCGGAGGTGATCAGCTTCCCAGACCAACCCCCACAGCGACCCCGGAGCGCGTAAATTGCTCCATCTCCGAGCCGGTGTCCGCCAGATTCTCAGACCATCTGCGACAAATTGTAGCCACCAGTGAAACAATACTGGCGGCGTGCCAATTACCAATTACCGGCCGAGTGATGGATTTATGTCCAGCTCTAAGCTAATTTGCCCGAATGGCGCGCGGTCGAGTCGCGATTGCCGCGCCGCCATATTTCTAATTTGCCTGAAGAGCTGGCCAGTGATCAATCTTGGCCGGAGCGATCCTCTAATTTGAGTGACAAATCAGACGGACATTCGGCGGAGCTGATTATCCCTCCCGACACACGGCCGGTTACTGAAACACGAGAGCGGAGGCCGGCTACTGAAACACGACCAGGAGGAGAGAGCGGAGGCCGGTGAAACACTACGAGGCGAGAGCGGAAGCCGGCTACTGAAACACGACCAGGAGGAGAGAGAGGAGGCCGGCTACTGAAACACGACCAGGAGGAGAGAGAGGAGGCCGGTGAAACACTACGAGGCGAGAGCGGAGGCCGGCTACTGAAACACGACCAGGAGGAGAGAGAGGTGGCCGGTGAAACACACCAGGAGGAGAGAGCGGAGGCCGGTGAAACACTACGAGGCGAGAGCGGAGGCCGGCTACTGAAACACGACCAGGAGGCGAGAGAGGAGGCCGGTTACTGCAACAACACCGGGAGGCGAGAGAGGAGGCCAGTAAAACACGACCGGGAGGAGAAAGAGGAGGCCGGCTACTGAAACTCGGCCGGGAGACAAGAGGGGAGGCTGACTACAGAAACACCACCAGGAGGCGAGAGCGGAGGCCGGCTTCTGAAACGTCCAACGGGAGACGAGAGCGGACAGGAGTGAGGGAGGAGCAGGGTGCAGAGCGGACAGGAGTGAGGGATGACAGCGGTGAGAGCGGACAGGAGTGAGGGAGGAGCAGGGTGCCAGGACCGGACAGGAGTGAGGGAGGAGCAGGGTAACAGAGCCGGACAGGAGTGAGGGGACGGAGCAGGGTGGCAGAAGCCGGACAGACGAGTGCGGGAGGGAGCAGGGGCCGAGGCGGACAGGAGTGCGGGAGAGCAGGGGGTGGCAGAGCGGACAGGAGGTGAAGGGAGGAGCAGGGTGCAGAGCGGACAGGAGTGCAGGAGGAGCAGGGTGCAGAGCGGGACAGGAGTGAGGGAGGAGCAGGGTGCAGAGCGGACAGGAGTGCGAGAGGAGCAGGGTGCAGAGCGGACAGGAGTGAGGGAGGAGCAGGGTGCAGAGCAGACAGGAGTGCGGGAGGAGCAGGGTGCAGAGCGGACAGGAGTGAGGGAGGAGCAGGGTGCAGAAGCGGACAGGAGTGAGGGAGGAGCAGGGTGCTGAGCGGACAGGAGTGCGGGAGGAGCAGGGTACAGAGCGGACAGGAGTGAGGGAGGAGCAGGGTGCAGAGCGGACAGGAGTGCGGGAGGAGCAGGGTGCAGAGCGGACAGGAGTGCGGGAGGAGCAGGGTGCAGAGCGGACAGGA
>VOPJ01008223.1:0-34451 GCA_014673585.1 Semibalanus balanoides
TATTTTCACGTTGTTGGTTACAGCAGATACCGAATGATTCAGTAATCTTGAATATTGTTCGGAGTAGGAGAAGCAAGGATATAGGCAACGATATGTATATTTTTAATTTACATTTCGCATTATTACGTTGCAATAGAGTATACTTGTTAATATAATATAATTTGATATAATTTGATTTGATAGCAGAGACCAGATATCTAAAAAAGTGGATAATTGACCCACTTTGCGCAATGCAACTTTTGATAGGGTAATGCAGATTCATCAGTTAAATGAAAAATGCCTGCTGCTGATTTGTCTGATGACACGCTATACATATATGTATACCACATTTTGTTTTGTTTCACCGACTCACCACTTTATCACCAAGAGCATCAAAACCAATGAATGCTCAGTGATATTCAGCTGTGTGCTACGGCTTATGTGCTATACTTTGAAAACCATTGTTTTAGGCTGTGTTCTGACCGTCACATTCCCGGCGGGAATCCCTGGAATTGCCGGCGGGCATTTTACTCTACTGCAGTTCGGCAATGTACTCGTACATTGGTATTCCTGTTAACTACTTGCTACAGGGATCGAAAGAAAACACTTTTCTACCGATTCCCCGGAATCCCCGCGAGCATTGGCGGGTCAGAACACGCCCTTAGTAAAAGAGCGGCAGCACATGTCTACTTAAATTTCTGCGCCCAGATGGCACTAGTAGTAAACGCCTTAAGTTATGCTGTACCGCATAGCGTGAAGCCAGGATCAGGGTCTACGCAATGTGGTATGTTGGTAGGGAGCCATTTGTGGTGGTCAAAAAGGGATAACCTGACAGTGGCGGTTCTTCCATTGAGGCAGATGAGGCAGTGCCTTACCTAAAATAGCCTAACATATGAAGTATAATCTCATTTTTTTCTTATTTTGTAATAATTTTAGTAGGAATATAAGGAGATACATATTTAATAGACAAAACAATGTTCCAAGTAGCTAAAACGCGTCTCATTTTCATGTTATTACAATATTTATGTTGGTTTCGCTAGGCTCAAATCAGCCTAGCTATGGACAAGTTAGCATTATGAAAAGTTGGGCTGTGAGGGCCTCACAGCCCAAACGCTTGTTTTGCCCAGGTCTCGCCGCCACTGGATAACCATAACCTTGACGCTGAGAACCACCTGGCTGCACATGACAGCCAAAGCCCGCCGAAACTCTTAGCCTCAGCCGTTCAGTTCATGAAGGAAAGACAGAATTACCGCAATGCAGGCAAACGTTCCGGTTTCGAACGTAAAAATATTGGAACGTCTGAAATGCCAGGGTAATATTTGGTAGCGCATTGCCTTGGAGAATTGCAACTTAATATTTCGCTTACAATATTGGTGTGATGTACTTAGTGAAAAATGCATATTTTACCCAGACTTAATAGACTCACTATTAAATGCAAAAGCTTAATTAATAATTAGATAAAACGCAATTTTTCAGATACAAATTTGGGTGGTTCAAGTAGTGCATAAATGTCTTCATTTTTCCCCCTATAATTATTTTTGTGAAATTGACCAAACCACTGGTACATTGTTATGGCAAAGGTGATTTCCATGAATGTTTGTTTAATTATTAATGTATTATTTGAAACAAATGAATTTGCAGGGATAGTTTCCATACTCATAGGTAATATTAAACAAAATGCAACATTTGCACAGCTTTCATGCATACGAAACGAAAGTCGTTGAATATTCTTTTCAGCTGCTTAACAGACGGAGCGAGTTTTCCATCGCTGCATTCATCAGCTCGAGACAAAAGTGTCGCTTCATCAAAATGAAATGACATCCTCTTGTCAGAGCTGCCGTATATTTCGGACCGTCGCCTTCGTCATTTGAAACGTCGGGCGAACATTGTCAGCGATGAGCTTCGATTATGCAAGTCTTGAGCGTTCTTGGGAGGAAAAAAGTCGCGTTGTCGCACACTATGAATAAAACCGGTGGTCTGGAAATGACAGAGATTTGTATGATTTAATGTGCAGTGGATAATTGGTGCAGTTGCATTAATCTGAGTGTTTTATATTTTATAATATGTCTCAGTATGTTTTTAGCATTAGCGCGAGCGTGTGGTAAAAGGTTTTCAGCTCTCAGAAAATCAATGTTAAGATCATGGTTCCAAAGCTTTCGGCCCGCCGGATTTATATTGTTACCAAAACTTTATTACGCAGTTTCAAAACGGAGTAGACATTGATAAAATAAATACACACGGAGGCCGATATTTATTTCTTTAGGACCTCGGTGCTACGTTGTAGGATTTTCCACCCTCGACCTTCGGTCTCGGGTGGAAAATCCAACAACGACCTCGGTCCTAAAGAAAATTATTTTATCGGCCTCGTGTGGTATTTATTATAGTATCACGTCTTATCAGCACGAGACATTATTTTCTGTTTGGTGTCAGCTCCACTGTTTTTTTTGCTGTCTGCCAACTTGGTGATACACAGTTCTTGTATTCTACGCATACTTTATTTACAATATCTCTGCATTTTCCAATTACTTTTACACCATAGGATTAGTTTTAACATTGTTTCGTTTCATGATCAGGAATTGATGGACTTCAAAGTTCCTATGATTTTTGTATGTAGTAACCATGATTGGCTTATTATTAACCCTCGCCCTACGGGAGATTTTCTCACCTTCGTCCTACGGGGGAAGTCCTTAAAAGACCCTCCTGTTAACTTTCAAACCAAGCAGCATAGAGCAACAAAACCAGCATGTTGCCCGTCATGTGAGAAATCTAACGGTATTATATTTTTAGGTTTTAGGTAAACGGGTGACCTTCCAGCTCAAGTAAATGACCTTGACTCGACCACGTCAAAAATAGCGATTTGGATCTGTCAGAAGACCTCACAAATGGAAATGCATAAATGTAAATGAAAAACCTACTTCTAGACCAGTTTTGTTTTAACAATCTACAAAAGCATTTTTTCGTATTTGGTAAAAAAGACTAAAAAGATAATTTTACAAAATGTCATAAGATTCTTACACTTAGGAAACGATCACTCAGTCCAAAACTGAGATATTGATTTGTAATTTGGTCTGGATATTGTTTATAATTAGTTCTCTTTTGCGTATTCCGTTTTTTAAATATCTTTTATTTGTTTGTGGTGAATGAAAAACAAACTTCTTTGGGGGTCACAAAACCCCAAATTTTGAAATCTGAATGCGATATTAAAGCAGATGTAATTTTACCGTCTTTTCCTCTCTGTTTTCGTTCGTTAATTTGCTGCAATAACTCTTTTTAAATATAGTTTTTTCAAACATTTATCGTTTTAACCAACATTATGTGCATTAAATACGTCATTATCTCCGAAAATACTTACAAATTTTAACGAAATTACGACAGGATATGTATAATTGTTGTAAACTCAGCTACTGAAAATTTCAGCAAGATCAACGGTAAGTGTAAGCAGTTATGCAATACAAGTCTCAAGAGGCGTCCTGTTAAGGGTTAATATTGTCAACAATTTTTGATTTTGTACCGTAATGCCTGAGCGTGACTCTGAGAAGGACATTGGACATACGGGTTCGGCCGGAGAAAGGTCCCATTACTGGAGCTATTTCTGCAGGAAGAGCTTGGCGGACTGACGATACCCCGCTTCCGTCCACCTAATTTCGCCAGCAGCGACCGGAGATAAGCAGCTTTGCCATAGCAGGCTGATTCACTCCACCCGAGGCTGACTGGCCAGAAGTCGGAGAGGTAGCTTTATAAGAGACACTGATGTTACCACGTCTGGCTTTATTACCAGTCTCGACACCGAGGGCGAAAGGCTACCTTTGTGCGTAACAGCAGTAACATTCGGGCATTAATGGGAGTACATACGTTTTTTTCCCCAGAATAATCAAGTTACATAGAAAAACGTACTTATAAAGGTGGTAAAAGTCCCACGGTAGCCAATTTTTTTCTGAAAATGACCTCTTCTGAACGTAAGGACATTTCAAAGTGCGCAGTGACGCCACCGCGTACGACCGGCTGAGGTGGAGTCAGTCATCACCTTTATGCTAATACATATTCCTCACTAATGGCTATTTTCTGGTAAAATAAACAGTGCTGGGGTGCTCTGGGGCTGGGAAAAAGTGCTTTGTTTCCAACCAACAAGCAGCAATTACTATTTTTTCCCCCATAGAAAGTCACACAACTGCAAAAGAGTGCATTTTCCTTTTCAGAACGAAGACCCGTATAATCCTTAATGTAATGTCTGACACCTGCCGACTGGCGGATCCCCTATGACTAAGTCAGACACTGCTTTCTCTGTTATTATGCTCTGACATTTTGTTTATTGGGTCATCAGAATCATAATAGCAATAATGGATGACCCTGAATTGCGGTACTGGTGGTGCAAGTAGCGGTACTTTCTCCCTACGACTTGCAGTTGCTTAGTGCGAAAGATGGCCATGCTGCTTGTACCTGCAGCAATAGCAGTGGAATAATGGCAGGTTCTGCGTAACATCAGTCAAATGATGAACAAATAATATACATTTTCACGAAGGATTGTAATTTTTAAAGAACGGGTAGTAGTCGGTAGTACCCCCGGTAATAATTTTCGGTCGATTCTGGGGTAATGCGTCTAGGAACACGGCTTTTTTCCAGAATTTTTTGGTATCAATTGATAACATTTAAGATGAATTCAATAGTACAATTATACACTGCTCTTACCATGGCATATCCCGTAGTTATTTTATAATTAAGATTCACAATTATTAACTGGGTATTCTATACCACGGGTACATAACGACCCGGGTAGTACCCGGTAGTGACCCGGTATATATAATTGTTCATGAATTTGATTATACAAAGAAAACTAAAGGGAACTTTGCATTGTAAGAGCAGATATTGGTATAACGTCGAGAATTCATAAAGATTGAATGGATAACAAAAAAACAAAAAAATAGGAAAAGCCGTGTTCCAGACTCAATTTACCCAAAACAGCAACGAAATTAATTACCGAGTACTGTACGGGTACTACAGGTAAACAAAAATCCTTCGTGAAAATGGCTAGTAACGTTAGAATAATCAATGCAGTTATATGTAATAGCATCGAAACGCATTTGTATTGCCTGATACTAGTAAAAATCACACGCTAAGAAATATGAAAGCTATGGTTGCACGGCAAAAGGCAATTCGCTTTCCATGGCTTTCCTCGGTCAAAATAGTAGTCCAGTCTCTTGTTATCTATGCCTCGGTCTATTTTCTGCGGCCGCGACCCCACTACGCTTCGTCTCTATTGCGAATGGGTCATTAATTTCACTTGATTCTGGTATAATGGACCGGTGAAGCTGGCCTGAGTTCTCGTTACGAGCTTACACAGCTTTTCCATCCACGGTGGTCGAAAACGATGGTTCTACAGTCACGGCTTTGTACTTTAGACACTATACTTTGACTGAGTAGATGATATTCGTCCCACATTAATGTTATTTCCAAGGTTGTGAGCGTGGCGTATTTTTGTTCAGTGTCTCGTCAATGCTATAGATCTCGGAGTTCGTCTCACTTCCATTTGGGTTAGGTCCATTACTACATGTATTAAATGATTCGTGTGGTATACAGCTTAGATCCGTATTGCGTATTGAAACTGCTGAAGTTGTGGCGTAGGATATCGCTAGATTATCTACAAACTTTTTCTTGCAATTTGTCGCTATGTATGACAGTCATGGGGGTTCAATTATATGACAAGAACCACCTCTGCTGGGATGCTTTTATTTGAACCTAAGATCATTTTGCAGTGCCGGCCTTCCATCCCTTGTTCGTTTGTCAGTGGGCCGGCTGTATAGGTGCAGAGTAGCGGCTTAATTGCCTTGTGTGCTGCTCCTCATACGATCTCTAATTCCCAGGAGTAATATATTTGTTGATGGTATCAGCCTGGCGAAAGTATATTTGTTGGGAGTTAAGCAGCCTGGCGGAAGACACTGACACCAACAAAGCGTAATCTATTGCCTTGAGAGAACACATTTGCAGGCCATCGCGCTCATTCATTTATGATCTGATGTCGTAAATGAATTAACACGTTTATCCTTCTCTGGAATTGTCATCTTGCTGAATCCTCAGTGCCTCGCTTAAGATGAAATCTAAATATGATGATATGAACGCTTATAATTAAAAAAGTGCAACTTAAAAGATCTGATAAATTAAGATTTGTTGGGCATAGCAAAGCAAACATGGTCTTCTCAGATATAATTATCAATTGACATTCTGTCTAAAAATGCATTGCATAAATCAAGAAAGAACACTAAAACCCGCGACGGTTATCCTCTCTACAGAGCCTATGTCAGTCAGTTGAGTCATTGTTTAATCAACCATAACATCTGACACCGTCTAATATATCATCGTAATGTCTCATTTGCGTCATTATTGCTCACGTCAAAAGACTGCCTCGTGAATGTATTGGACTGTCCGTATTTAATGAGAAAGTCACACCGGATGAAGATGTCGATGACGTCATGTTTTGCGTTAAAAAACGTTCGTATGTATATTTTAGCCGTATACACATCTACCAGCACGGACAGCCTATGATTTTCATATGACAACCTTACTGACTCGCGAATTGATGGCACAAGCAAAGCATTTTAATAATGGAACAAGTTGCGTTGGATGTTGCCAGCTGCCAACTTCTATTTGACAACCTTTCTGTTGTGAGGAATAATAATACAAGCAAGACATTTTTATTCTGAAATAAATTGCATTGGATGTTACCAACAGGAGAGTTTGATATAAGCAATGCAGCTCAACGAGTTTCGGCTCTTCTGAATGGATTCTGCTCTGTATTTTTGTTGTTACGTTGAACATTAAATTATAGATCAAATTAAAGTACTTCCAGCTTGTTCAATCACACATCCAATTTTGAATTCTTCAGAGGATGCTGTTGCTCTCGTTGCATTATAACTGACCGTATCTGAGTGAAGATCAAGGTATCATCTCCAACCATCTCCATAGCCTGCCAGAATATGTCTTCACTAGAGGTGTCATGTGTTTATACCACCGTATCGCATCGCGTTATTTTTCTGAACTGCGCGGCATTTCTGCATCACCTATAAATACAATCACTATCATGTGCATATCATATAACACATTTCAACGCATTTGTGATAAACCAGCACAATTTTATGTTGCATTGTGTGGTATTCGAGTGTATGGCATTTCTTCAGAAAATGACGTTGCACGTCTAGCCTGTAGTCCGCCTGTAGTCTGCCTGTCTAGCCTGTAGTCTGCCTGTAGTCTGCCTGTCTAGCCTGTAGTCTGCAGCCGAGATCTCCAGTCATTTACTCAAGATGGCGGCCTTAGCCGAGCCCGTCTGAGTGGCCAGTTAATAGCTGGTGACAGGCGTGCGGGGCGGTGTGTCAGACATCTTCAGATCCTGACGCTGACGTCCGCCGGCCTCGCTGACGGCCTGTGTGGGCTGCCGAGCTGCACTGCACTGCACGTGACCAGACCACCAGGCAGCCTTCAGCGGCGGGAGACGCCTAGCTGAAAACACACCATTCGAATTCCAGCCGGTCGCCTGATGTAATTGGTGCTCCGCTGAGACAGGGATGAGGTGGGGAGGGGGGTATCTGCGGAGACGGAGAGGGTCAGATCATCAGGCAGCAATGGCTGCAGTCAGCAGCAGCGGCTGTCCGCGGTAGTCAGGGTGTCGTTTATAGTTATCGCTCGTGCAGCTGGTGATCATCCAGGGTCCAGTTCTCGGCGCGGTTATGAGCATCATGGAACAGTGCTGTCAGTGTGATGTGTTGTCGTTTGACTCTGAGAGCAGCGCTGATGCGCAGATGATAGGCGTTTCAGCTGCTCGCCAGTGACCGGAAGGGAGACTCAGACTAGATGAACATCATCATCAGCAGCAGCATCATCAGTTCAGCTGAGCAGAGGTTGGGGCTAAGCCTAGGTTTGTTTCTGAGTATCAGTGCTTGGATTCTAGTTCTGTTTAGTGACTATTTTAAAGTGAGAGCTAGAGCTTAATCTATCTTATTATTCATTCGTGAGCCATAACCACTGCATGCACGGCTATTCCATGCTCGTGTCAAACACAATACAATATTTGATGCTTTGGTAACGCAACACTCATACATCATGCACGCATCTCAGAGCACATAGCAAAAAGCGCAACACAATCTCTCATAAACGAGTGCAGTGAGTCATTGGACTAGGTCTCACGCTCACGCTCCATCAGGTACTCTTTGAGCTCCCGTTTAAAACCAGCGTAGCTTAAACAGCGGAGCTCAGGACGAGCAGCTTCGTTGTCTCAGCGACATGCCGTTACAAATAGCGACGCCTCCCAGACTCAGTCCGTATAGAGGGCGTCAGAAGCATGTCACCGTTTCGGGGGTGTCTCTCCCGTGCACACTTTGCCTGCGTAACTAAAACTCTCGGCAAATTGTTGTGGACTCCAGACGTAGACAGCATTTTCGCAGTAACACTAGTAGCGATACTTATACATGCTATCTACAGAAGCCAGCCAAGGTTCATCTTCAATCATTCATCATCATTATCATCATCATATATTTATTTGTTTTGTAGTTCGCGAGTCGTTCGATCAACAAAACAAAAGGATCGGCGCAAAGCATAGCTTAAATAAGCGCACATATCCTTAATACAAAAGCACGATCACACTCACTCTCACAAAGGTCTCTCTCACACTAACACATCATAGATTATGTACATACATGGTATTACATTGCATGGCATGCCTGTCATAACATAATGAATATAATATATACATGGTAACGATACTATACATTACCAATATTACAGTTAAAATCGACCTGTTTTTAACAAGAAATTTTGAAACTCCTCAGCAATCTTGCATCCTTCAGAAATGGTAAGCCTTGCCGATGTAACAATGTGTCAGTTGAATGGCATGTTGTTAAGGGATGGAGAAGTCGTTTGTTATAATGTTGTGTTATGTTGCTGATCATTGAGTGTTCTATGTTTGCTGGGTGGTGACTGCAGTGCAATACGAAGTGTTTCGTGTTTCTGATGAGTTGTCCGCAGACTGCATGTGGGCTGAGAGGTTTCAGAATTTGTATTGGTGTGCGTGGAGACAAGACATACCTAATCTTAATTTTGTGTGGAGGCGGTTGCCCTTACTGTGCCAATTCGTAATAACGAGGTGGACTTTGCAACGCTTCAAGTGTTCTGTAAGGGCTGTCTTTAGAAAATTTTTAGTTGACGTTATCAAGTGAAGGCCTCTGGAAGACTATTCCAAAAGGTTTTGTAGTGTCAGGGATAAACGGATTTTTTTAGATGACGACGTCCGATTGGATGGTGGGTGTTTGCAAATGTTGCGTTACGAAAGAGCTCTGCTAGTCCTCTTGTCTTGTTCGGAATGATTGCTGTAATATTACTCAGGAATGGTTGTTTGTTCGTTACTTAGTTTTCTGTAAAAAGGTGATTGTTGTTTATTCGCCTTGTTTTGAGTTGAGTCCCATCCAAGATCACGTCTGAGCAACCTCAGGTTGACCGTTCGAATTCTGCTCCTTGTTACAAGTCTGGCTATTCTATTCTGAAGTCGCCTCAAGTCTTATTTCGTCCGTAATCGTCAAATGTCCATCGTATATTGGCGTCACAGTAGTCAAAGTACGGCAGAATGTAAATTATGATAATATTTGTGTTTAGTATGCTTCGTGGGATGATATGTGCTATTTTATTCTACAGTGGACTGAGTGCCTTGTAAACCTTTTTCATAGTTGTTTTTACATGGGCCTGAAATTGCAGGGTGGTCTTTGAAAATTGTGACACCTAAGTGTTTTGCTCCTCAACTAATGGTATGGTTATGTCCTGAGAGTGTCAGTCTGCGGGTGCTTATATGTTTTTTCTATTGCTGAATGTTTGCTTATTGTTTTGTCGGTGTTTTAAACGTTATTGCCATTGTTTGCATTACGCTTCAATAGCATTGATATCCCTTTGTAGAGAGGCTGTACTAAATGAATGTTTTGGTCTGTATGGTGTGGCAAAAAGAGTCGTGTCATCACGTAAAGGAGAATGTTGTTTGGTTGTGTCTTCCGCTAGTCCATTCAAGTTACATCAATGAGAGAGAGGACCAAGAATCGGACCCTTGTGGTACTCCGGCGTTAGTGGTCTGCATTCGCCGAAAGGGTGTTGCCATCGTCACTTTTGCCGTCTTGTTACTTAAATAAAGACGTCAGCCATGTTGAGGAGTCGTACCTGCTATGTAAAATTTCGTGTTCACATTTTGTTAGGAGTCCAGTGTGCCAGATTTTGTCAAAGTATTTAGAAATGTCTAGATAGATGGTCTTGAAATTAAAGTCTGTTCTTCAAAGCCTGATAGATACTGTGCTTAGGAATGTCAGTTGGAGCTGAGGTACTTGTTTTCGCAGGTATTCCACTTTGTTTTTCTGATAGTAACTGATTTTCTGTGATGTCGCTGATAGATACGGTTAAAACCCTACCTTTCTTGGATTTGAAATGCAAGTAGTAAACTGATTGGGCCGATAGTTGTGCGGGTCACTCGATGAGCCATTATTTTTAAAGACTGGGTGAACTATTGCTTCTTTCCAAGTGACTAATGTGATTGTTCCAATGTGATGTGATTGTTCCAAGTCATCAATCACATCACTCACATGATCGTATTTCCTACGGCCAGAGACCACTCGCGCAGCGAACCTCACTAGCTTCTGAAGCCGTCTGCGTTGCGTCGCATTGCTAGCGCCATACCCGGACAAAAGACCCACGCAAACATCCCTGTCGGATCTGGTACTGTCTATGATTTTAACAGTGAGTCGGACTCCAACTCCGAGTCCAAGTTATCATCTAAGGGTCTGTTCCAGTTGCACTTTAAACCTCCTCAAAGCTGCTCCCACTTGGTCCAGTCGTATCCTTTACCACAGAGCAGTTGCAGTTGGAGCAACTTAGAAGAGAAAAGAGGCGCGACTGGAACAGGCCCTAAGTAGGTGCATACTTACGAATACAGCATCCACCGTATTCGTAGGTAGACTATCCTGAGTCTAAAACCATCCTCTCTGCCTGTCTGCCTCTATGCTGCCGCGGGAAGTGACCGCTCGGGGGCGTCTCTCTCTCTCTCTCTCTCTCGGCACTGTCCAGCGGAAATATCGCATCGCTTGGCCGCGCCGTAAGCGGCTTAGACGGCTCGCGGCTGCACCGGCGACTCCTCTGACTGATTGCTGGGATGTCGCTGCCAGCGCCGAGCAGAAATATCGACTGACAGCGTCCGGTTCGTAAGCGGTGACCAAGTTGGAGATGGCCGCCAGTGCTGGTCGGTCGTTCTCGGTGATGCGGCCATCGTTTCCGGCCAGTCGTACCGTCGAGTTGGACAGCTGCACGTCACTGACGAGATGGAGCGGCTGAATTGAGTGCTTCGCTGAGGGTTGGTGGTCATATGCTCTTCTGGCGTCGGATTCTGCTGGTGGTGGCAAAGGATTTGTGTGGGAAGTGTTATTTACACAATGTGGTGGATAGCGAGAAAGAAAATCGCCAAAAATACATCATCCACACATCACCGGGTTCCGGAGCATCGGCGACGAGGACTTGCGTACCTGATCAAAGGCTGACGTTAAACGGAATAGTTCCCCTTTTAACATGGGGTTTTGAACTGAGATAGCAAATTTGTAGAGCAGATCGAAAATGGGTTTTGGCTGAAGAATAAACTCGCGACGTTAAGAAGTTTTGACACAGGACTAGTGGGCCCCTCTTAGAATGCAAAGTTTCATTTTTCTGAAACTTCGGCGATAGTAGTAACTTCGAGTAGCTTCTAACTAACTGTAAATAAGTTTCGGGGCAGTTTCGAGTCACGGGGCAGTCTCTCGTGCCCCAAAACTTCTTCTTCTAAAAGATGGCCACCAGTCCTGTTGTCAAAATGACTTTTAGGAGCGAGGTCAATTCTTTACACAACCCATTTTTAGACCTCCTACCAATTTCTGCTATCACAGTGCGAACCCCTTCAAGATGAACTATTCCATTTAATCACACACAGCATAGATCATGTATGCTAGTAATGCATAATTTCTCACACTTGACTGGTTTTGGTTGTTTTAGCTGAGCAAACGCTGCAGACCGGACGTCGAGCCGTCTGTCGTCTGAGCAGAGTTCTCTCTGGCCGTCGGCATTTCATCTCTCGGTGTTTGGCCGGTCCGTCGTCGTCGTCGTCGCCGCCGTCGCCGCCGTCGCGTCGGCGTCGTCTCCAGTGACGATGGAGTCTCTCTGATCACTAATGACCTCGGACAGTCCGCGGGCCACGCGCTAATTCAGACCCACCGCCAGAAATGGCCGGCAGTGGCCAAACAGAGCGATTAAGGATGTCTTAATCGAGCCAGGGCACGACTCAGTGCAGCCCACTCTCAGCCAATAGCAGGCCATCGCCAAATTACACACGGAATTACGAACATTCGGGCGCGCAATCGGCTGCAATTATTCAACATAAGGCCCATTCAAGCCATTTCAGACGGATGTAATTTGGGTAAAGTATAAAAGTAATGTAAGTCCTACTGCTGTTTACAGCTTTTTATTCGTTCAGCATCGCGCTGGAATGCGTGTAAGCGCAGAGCCTGGTCGGCTGACCCGAATCCGCGCACACTCGTTGTGTGTGTTATTACCAGCCAGTACACCATCTACGCGTGCTGGGCATACACTCTGACGACCTTCGGCCACGGGCTCCTCGAAGAAGTGGACAATCTCATTAGCAGGCTTTGGCACAGATCACTCCGATTAGAAAGTCAATTTCAGATGGCACGCAAGTAATTGTGTTTGCTGTGCTTCGCCATGGTGAATAATGACAAACAAGTGGGCATTTTTCTGGGGGTTTCCGGTGAAACAATTCTCACGGTAGCAGTGAAAACACACAACTATGGTACCGACATTGTCCAGCGTTAAGTAGCTGGTGGTCCGTCGGGCTCTTAGGTCAATGCGAACCAAACATCAGCGTTTGTTTTTATTTGTTTATAATATTAAAGTCACCATTCGTTAATCAAGTCATCCATGAATTCGCGTTGCTCGATGGCTATGCTATTCAAGGAACACATGTTTATGAAAGGTTCACAGTCACAATTGTTTTCATATACCAGACATTAAATAGTCGATTTAATAATTTGACCTTTTTCCTTGCCTGAATCCTCTGATGCATTACAATCAATGACTTCGACTAATCCACCCGTTTAAACAATTACATTAAGAGCATGAATTGGGCGATGCGCAAAGTCACAAGTAAGCTATATTTGTCAACACTAAGCGCGTTTTCAAATCTAATGTCTTTGTCTCGGGTGTGACAATCTACCTACTCGGCTCTCTGGTATAGATCGCCCCCTGAGTGTCCAGCACTGGCCAGCAGTCAGCAGTCGGTGCTCCTCTGCAGGGCAATAACGACGGCACTGAAGTGACCGTGCCCGTGAGCTTCCAACTGGAACTCTGACAACCACTTCCTAGCAGCCAGTGTCTCAGCCGTCCCCAGCCGTCCCCAGCCGTCCCCAGCCGTCCCCAGCCGTCCCGCAAGCCGTCCCCAGCGTCCCAGCCGTCCCCAGCCGTCCTCAGCCGTCCTCAAGCCGTCCCCAGCCCGTCCCCCAGCCGTCCCCAGCAGTCCCCAGCCGTCCCCAGCCGTCCCAGCCGTCCCCAGCCGGCCCCAGCCGTCCCCAGTCGTCCCCAGCCGTCTATAGCAGTCCCCAGCCGTCCCCAGCTGTCCCCAGCCGTCCCCAGCCGTCCCCAGCCGTCCCCAGCAAGTTCCCCAACGTCCCTCAGATGTTCCTCAGCCGGTTCCCCAGCCGTCCTCCAGCCGTCCCCACCATCCCCCCAGCCGTCCCCAGCCGTCCCCAGCCGTCCCCAGCCGTCCCCAGCCGTCCCCAGCCGTCCCCAGCCGTCCCCAGCCGTCCCCATCCGTCTGCACGTGCCCCCACCCATTGGGCCGACTTCACACGAAAAAGTTGTCAGTGACGTTCCTGGTTGTGACTATCTAAGAGCCCTGACGTTCCTGGTTGTGACTATCTAAGAGCCCTGACGTTCCTGGTTGTGACTATCTAAGAGCCCTGCAAAATGAAGTGGTCTAAATCCAGGGTAATATTTGTTCGCGACATTTGTTTCAGGGGGGGGGGGGCTTTACAGAGCTCCTCCTTGGAATGCCGTGCCCCTTGTCGAAGGTCTGGATGCGCCCCTGTCCAGACCAGTCCTTTGTCGCACGTCTAGTAGTGGCACCGATGATTAACAATCGGGGCAATCGTATGTCATCCGTTTCAGAGGCGATTTGTCGATACGACCGTTCACGACCATCTGACATAGTGTGCCGGCGCCACTCCAGAGCATTGCTCTATTTTGTCCGGAAAATGTGACGTGCTATTTACAGTGAAGTAAAGCATGATGCTGCTAGGGTCTGTGTTCTATAAATGGATGGTCGACAGAGGGCTTTCGAATTTCGAAGTCGATGCCATAGCGACATGAACTGAAGTAGCTGAGTGAGGCTGAGATACCAGAATTTCATCATCCGTTTGCATGGTCCCAATTTCATTCATTGGACTGATCTAGGATTGTGGAATGTAGATTAAAATCAATGCCAATGTGTGCTCAGCTGAATATTTAAGAATTTCTGACGTAATACTAGACTAGCAAGCAAGATCCTTTGTGACCATCTTAACCATACTACCCATCTATGGTTTTTGTTCACAAACAAGTTTAGGAAATTCCTTGTTGCTGCTGAGCCACTGGCGGATCCAGAACCTTGGCATTGGGGAGGGCTAAATTAAAAAAGTTTCTTCAAATTCGAAAAACTAATCGGATTTGGCTTCCTTGTACCTTACAGAACGGTTTAAGACAAACATGCCTTAGTAAAAGTTTATTAGATTTCCCTCTACAGTGGAATATATGTCAAATTTCGTCAATTTCAGGCAATATGGGGGGGGGCTAACGCCCTGCCGCCGCCCCTGCCGCCCCCTGGATCCGCTAGTGTGCTGAGCTAGTCCAATATGTTTATTGGCCACTTCCTACTAAGTACACCCATAAGCAATTTTTAACGGACACCGCAATCACGTGGTATTTTCTCACTTCATGTTTCATGTTCATGGCTTATAAGTTTACCGAAGGCGTCTATAAAACGTCAGGTTATATGACTCACCATAATAGAGTGTTGCAGAACCCAAGTCTGTCATTGTCAATTCCACCCACGAAGTATTGATCCCATTGCAGGCCGTGGTGGGCCGTCGTTCTCTTAGAATGCATGATAAACTGTTCTGCAAGCTGCTCAGGTGCCCCCGTCGATCAATGAATTTATTGGCTCACTATTCATATCTGCATAATGCTCTCGACAAAATGTTCCAGGCATGGTTTGTGGTAGACCACGCAATTAATACACCTTTTTGCAATCGCATTTGACCAATGGGCAAAACTGTTTTAAACACTCTGCCGAACTTGTTGAAAACCACTGTGGCACCACTTCTTTGCCGTTTCCACCATAATCCATTCACTATTCGCCATAACTATTAGTCGCGTCCCATTAACTCGTCATTTGGAGCAAAACTTCCCAACAATCTCACAAAACAGATCGGTCATTGGGTGAAAATGAAATCGCAGTGAAGTTATGCAGACGGACGAGCAGATAATTTTGATCGCAATATATTTCCGTCACGCAACACAATCTTACTATCGTTAATAGTGAAGTGACACATTTTTCGGCCATAATCGAAATCATGTGAATATCAACGTTTTGCAGAATGAGTAATCTAGTGACATAGTGGTTTCAGAATCGTTTTGCTCATCTGTTAAATTTCCGGCCACCAGCAGGCGATCTGTTTTGTCGAAAATGATGATTTGTTGAATTTGCCGTTCAAACAGTTATGGCTGAATGGTCAAATCCGAGTGCAAAAAGGTGTAGTACTGTCCCCAAGATGGAATAAAGCTCAAATCGGTGGCGGTGGCGGTGCGAAATGTGTTGCGTTTGCTCCGTGTGCCGTTAGCAGTGACGGATTTCCTCGCACGAAGGCACGGCGCAAAACTCCTGAATAATTTAGTAACACGTCACAGAGCATGCTGTCCTAAGCTATGTTTGGAAAACAAACAGAACAGTCCGTACCGGTTTGCAAAAACTGACTTCCTTTGCCTAGGTGTTTGGCAGAGCTTGTGACAGTGTATAAGTGACGTGTGACGGTAGATAAAGAAAGTGTGATGGTAGATAAGGGACGTATAACGGTGGATAAAGAACGTGTGATGGTAGATAAGGGACTATAAACCGGTAGATAAAGACCGTGGTGGATGGTATTAAGGGACGTATCACACGGTAGATAAAGAACGTGTGAATGGTAGATAAAGGGACGTATAACGGGTAGATAAGAACGTGGTGATGGAAGATAAGGAACGTATAACGTAGATAAAGACGTGTGGATGGTAGATAAGGGACGTAATAACGGTAGATAAAGAACGTGTGATGGTAAGAATAAGGGACGGTATAACGGTAATAAAGAACGTGTGATTGTAGATAAGGGAACGTATAAACGGTGGATAAAGAACGTGTGATGGTAGAATAGGGACGTATAACGGTGGATAAAGAACGTGTGATGGTAAGATTAAGGGACGTATAACGGTGGATAAAGAACGTGTGATGGTAGATAAGGACCTATAACGTGGATAAAAACGTTGTTGTAGATAAGGACGTATAACGGTGGGATAAAGAACGTGGATGTAGAAAGGACGGTATAAACGGTGGATAAAGAACGTGTGATGTAGATAAGGGACTTATAACGTAGATAAAAAGTATGTGATGGTAGATAAGGACGCACTAACGGTGGATGAAGAACTGTGATGGTAGAAAGGGGACGGTATAACGGTGGATAAAAGAACGTGTAATGGTAGATAAGGGACGTATAACCGGTAGATAAAAGAACGCTGTGATGGTAGATAAGGACGTATAACGGTAGATTAAAGAAGTGAGCGTCTGGTGCCAGATTAAAAAAAAACCGTGGTTTGGCTTTCGAATGAAAGAACGATACAACTTTGAGAGACCCTTGGCTTACTGAAGTCACTCTTAAAAGTAATGAGTAATATTAATAGAAAGTAATAATAGTACACATATAATAATAAGTCACTCTTAAAAGTAACGTAATATTCTCCACATTTTTATATCAGTTATAAGCATTCAAAGAATGCACGTTTGAATCATATCGGTATATTTATTATGAATACTGTGGACTTTACTTATAAGTGACTGATGTTTGATCTACGACTGAAACTGAAGTAAGCATGTGCCTTTTAGCCGAGCCGAACCACCCCCAGCAGAGAGCTGAAACATCCCCAGCAGGAAGCTGAACCACCCCCAGCAGAGAGCTGAACCACCCCCAGCAGAGAGCTGAACCATCCCCAGCAGAGAGCTGAACCACCCAGCAGAGAAGCGGAACCACCTCCAGCAGAAGCTGAACCACCCCAGCAGAGAGCTGAACCACCCCCACAAGAGCTAACCACCCTCCAGCAGAGAGCTGAACTACCCCAGCGAAGAGCCGACCACCCCCAGCAGAGAGCTGAACCACCCCAGCAGAGAGGCTGAACCACCCCCAGCAGAGAGCTGAACAACCCCCAGCAGGAGAAGCTAACCATCCCCAGCAGAGAGCTGAACCACCTCCCAGCAGAGAGCTAGAACCACCCCCAGCAGAATGCTGAACCACCCCCAGCAGAGAGCGAAACCACCCCAGCAGAGAGCCGAACCACCCCAGCAGAGAGCTGAAACCTCCAGCAGAGAGCTGAACCAACCCCACAGAGAGCTGAACCACCCCCAGCAGAGAGCTGAAACACCTCCAGCAGAGGCTGAACCACCCCAGCAGAGAGCCGAACCACCCCCAGCAGAAGCTGAACCACCTCCAGCAGAGAGCTGCAACCACCCCCAGCGCAGAGCCACAAACAACCCCCAGCAGAGAGCTGAACCCACCCCCAGCAGAGAGCTGAACCATCTCCAGCAGAACCGAAACCACCTCCAGCAGAGAGCTGAAACCACCCCCAAGCAGAGAACTGAACCACCCCCAGCAGAGTAAGCTGAACCACCTCAGCAGAGAGCTGAAACCCAACCCCCAGCAGAGAAGCTGAACCACCTCCAGCAGAGAGCTGAACCATCCCCAGCAGAGAGCTGAACCACCCCAGCAGAGGAGCTGAACCCCCTCAGCCGAGAGGCTGAAAACCACCCCCAGCAGAGAGCCGAACCACCCAGCAGAAGAGCTGAAACCATCCCAGCAGAGACTGAACCACCCCCAGCAAGAACTGAACCACCCCAGCAGAGAGCTGAACCATCCCCAGCAAGAAGCTGAACCCCCAGCGAAGCTGAACCACCCAGCAAGAGTGAAACCACCCCAGCAGAGAGGCGGATGAACACCCCCAAGCAGAGAACTGAAACCCACCCCCAGCAGAGAGCTGAACCATACTCCAGCAGAGAGCTGAAGCACCCCGCAGAGAGCTGGAACCACCTCCAGCAGAGAGCTGAACCATCCCCAGCAGAGAGCTTGAACCACCCCCAGCAGAGACTGAACCACCGCCCAGCAGAGAGCTGGAACCACCCAGGCAGAGACCTGAAACCACCCCCCAGCAGAGACCTGAACCACCCCCAGCAAGAGAGCTGAACCACCCCCGCAGAGAGCTGAAGCCACCCCAGCAGAAGCTGAAACAACCCCCAGCAGAGAGCTTGAAACCACCCCAGCAGAGAGCTGAACCACCCAGCCAGAGAGCTGAACCACCCCCAGCAGAGAGCTGAACACCCCCAGCAGAGAGCTGGAACCACCCCCAGCAGAGAGCTAACCACCTCCAGCAGAGAGCTGAACACCCCCAGCAGAGAGATGAACCATCCCAGCAGAGAGTGAAACCACCCCAGCAGAGAGCTTGAACCACCCCCAAGAGAGCTGAACCACCCCCAAGCAGAGAGCTAACACATCCCCAGCAGAAGCTGAACACTCCAGCAGAGAGCTGAACCACCTCCAGGAGAGAGCTAACCACCCCAGCAGAAGCTGAACACCTCCAGCAGAGAGCTGAAACCCACCCCCAGCAGAGAGCTGAAACCATCCCCAGCAGAGAGCTGAAACCACCTCCCAGCAGAGAGCTGAACCACCCCCAGCAGAGAGCTGAACCACCTCCAGCAGAGAGCCTGAACCAATCCCCAGCAGAGAGCTGAACCACCCCCAGCAGAGAGCTAACCATCCCAGCAGAGAGCTGAACCAGCCTCCAGCAGAGAGCTGAACCACCCCCAGCAGAGCAGGCTGAACCACCCCCAGCAGGAGAGCTGAACCACCCCCAGCAGAGAGCTGAACCACCCCAGCAGAGAGGCTGAACCACCCCAGCAAGAGCTGAACCACCCCAGCAGAGAGCTGAACCACCCCCAGCAGAGAGGCTTAACCATCCCCAGCAGAGAAGGCTGAACCTCCAATTGCAGAGAGCTGACCACCCCAGCAGAGAAGCTGAACCCACCCCAGCAGAGACTGAACCACCCCCAGCAGAAGGCTGGAACCACCCCAGCAGAGAAACGGAACCACCCCCAAGGCAGAGAGCTGAACCCCTCCAGCAGAAGCTGAAACCAACCCCCAGCAGAGAGCTGAACCACCTCCAGCAGAAAGCTGAACCACCCCCAGCAGGAGAGCTAAACCATCCCAGCAGAAGAGCTGAACCAACCCCCAGCAAAGAGCTGAACCACCTCCAGCAGAGAGCTGAACGCACCCCCAGCCAGAGAGCTGAACCATCCCCAGCAGGAGAGCTGAACCATCCCCAGCAGAGAGCTGAACCACCCCCAGCAGAGAGCTGAACCATCCCCAGCAGAGAGCTGAACCACCTCCAGCAGAGAGCTGAACCACCCCCAGCAGAGAGCCAACCGCTCTGTGGGAGGCTGTGTGTACAGAATTGACCGCTCTATGGGTGTTTGTTTGCCGAGTTTAGTGCTCCTAAATCTGGTCGTTTGAGGTCATTTTGTGAAGAAACACGCCCGATAATGGTCTCTACAGATGCCGCTGGGATTTAGAACAGACAATGGGCTGTACCGCTCTCCTCCAAGGTTGCAGGAAAACAGAGAAGCCTCTCCAGGAACCAGACAGGGAACGTCCTCGTGGTAGCAGCGAGCGGGAGTTCAGGAGTTAATACACTGGGATAAGAAGTTTTTTTTAAATAAATTTAGTCCGAACGTTTTGTATGGATGGATTTTCGAGGTCAGGACCCACGCTAAGCAGAGCTTGTTGGCGCAGGCCGTGACCCCACCACCCGATCGTACAATTCCTGTGGACGGCAGAAATTAGAACGAAAGTTGTACGTGCCCGTCATACCTGGGCACGGTCCGCCCCAACTTACTGGACGGTCAGCCTGACCTTCAGTGCGACCGCTGCCACTGGCCGCAGGCCATCCAAGTCAGGAGCAAATAGCGAGCGCCGAAGCGATTCGAACCCGGGATGCCACTACCGGGATAGGTCAGAAGCCCAGCGCTCTCCCACTGAGCTACAGGGGCGGGCTCTGCCATGAGTTATATCATAAATTATAGTAGAACTGATGGACTCGTTTTTTCTGCTGCACGAGATCATGATAAGTGATGCCTGATGTACTTTGGCTTTGGTAATGTCCTCCCAGTATGTACTGGCTTTAGCACTGTCCTCTCAGCAATTCAGTTCGTGAGTGCACCTCCCTCTCATGCTCTACTTCCGCCCTGGAAAGACTGACCTCTGTCAGAGTAGAAGAGGGTTCGCGCCCTGTCTCATGCTATTTGCACTTGGCTGGCCGATGGCCTGCAGCCGGTGTCAGCAGCTGTGATCGGAAAGGTCAGTGCAGTAGAGAAGGCTGGGATCTTTTCTGCTGCACGTTCAGTTTTCGACTCAAAACCCAGCCGGAAGACAGATGGTCAGGTCTTACGCTACAGATTCGTATTTCGTATACGTATCTCAATATCGTATCTCTATATCGTATATCTCTATATCGTATCATATCTCTATATCGTATCGTATCTCTATATCGTATCTCTATATCGTATCTCTATATCGTATCTCTACATCGTATCTCTATATCGTATCTCTATATCGTATCTCTATATCGTATATCTATATCGTATCTCTATATCGTATCTCTATCGTATCTCTATATCGTATCTCTATATCGTATCTCTATATCGTATCTCTATATTGTATCTCTAAATCGTATCTCTATATCGTATCTCTATATCGTATCTCTATATAGTATCTCTATATCGTATCTCTTTATCGTATCTCTATATCGTATCTCTATATCGTATCTCTATATAGTATCTCTATATCGTATCTCTATATCGTATCTCTATATCGTATCTCTATATCGTATCTCTATATCGTATCTCTATATCATAGCTCGTATCTCTTGGCGGAAGGCTGGGATCCAAGGAATCCATCCGAGGTAAAGGTTGAGGTTAAATTTACCTGGAAATCACTGACATCCATAGATACATCCATAGGTAGTAATGGATGTCGGTGCTGGAAATACGGAATTGTTCCCAATTGGAATTTTAGCAAAAACACTTTTATTCTGACGATTAAGTTTATATTTATATGGGACACAAAGCTATCGTTACTCTAGCGTAAAGGTCGAATATGTTTACGTGGTACCTACATTAGAGTAAGAAGAACTGCACTAGCTTGTATTTAACAAGTCGGATTTGTAATACTAATTTCATTGATTAATTATAAATGCACTAGTACCTAGCCACTTTTACGAAGGAATATTTAACTTTTTAAGCATTACACAATGTTTTGAAAGGTTTTGGCATCTATTCCTTAGCTACACAGCTTTTACATGCGTTTTTTTTGCTTGAAATTTCCCTCATAATTTTGTAATATGCTGGTATTTGATAATGTTATACATAAAATGTTGACAAAACTGTGGTTTGATGGTTTTAAGCAGGATAAGTATTTATATGTGAGGTGTGATCTCATCCGACTGAAACTTTTCAGAATAACTCAGAATGATTCAGAAACATTATGTGGCGATTGACGCCATTGGAAGCAATGGACTCGCCCAATCCAGCCCAATCCGGCGGCCGGGCTATGCGGGTTGGCTTTGTCCATGTGCGTGCTGCAAGCGAGTCGGAAGCAGCGGCGAATCAATTTTAGCACATCACTGTGCATTGTGCATGCGCAAACCGACCTGTGATTCATGATGCTGCAGATTTAGTAGCTAGTATATTGGTATGTTAAACTAAACAATTGACTCTAGACGCATATGTTCTTCAAAAACGGCAAATTTTGTATCATAAACTTGTTATGAGCTCAATACATATTTCCATAACTATTGAATGGTGATATTACGGCCTAAATCAGTAATGTATTTCTGAAATGTATAAAACACTAAGAATTGCATACCAACTTTTTAAACTTCTCAGAAATGTTTCAGAATCTTTTCAGCGCAATAATCCTTCGTGAAAACGGCTGTTATGATAATATAATATAGTTACATATTATAATTACATTATTGCGAAATCATATTTATATGCAGATGTTCTTCACAACAAACATGGAATATATTCATTAATGCTGCTGGTCATGGTTAAACACACCTGACCTGATCCAATCCAATCCTAGCGGACTGATAAGCTCAGATGATAAGACAGCGGTCTGTGGAGCGGGGGACCCGAGTTCGAATCCCGGTGCCGCACGCTGTTCGGACCGCTTTCCCCGACTGGCAAGTCAGGTGTGGGGTAGGCTTTCACATATTGCCGTACCCTTTGAGAAGAAGGAGCTCTCCTGTAAATAGGTGCAAATATTCCGTTGGGGTGAAATATAATCACAAAAACAATCAGTTCTAGAACTGCCAGTATCGGGCATAAATTGAACTGCATCAGCCACTGACCTTATTGTGCAATATGTTGCGTGCACTAGTCTGACATGGCCCCAAACTTGTCGTCGTTGTCTCGACAGAAAGCCAACCAATGTCTGCACTCTGTTTGCAAAGCGCATGAAGTTTGCGCATTTTCCCTCTTCAATCTCCGGAATGCCTCCCTTGTCCTCTCGGCTCATCTCCGCCAGCGTCGTACACCAGCCCACAACTATCCATCTAATCTAGTCCAGCCGCCACCAGCCTAAGCGAACTCCGTCGACGAGCCGGCGCGAAATCTCAGCGCGCCAGCCTCTGACGCCGAACACGGGGCGGGCATTTTCTTCTGCTCCTCTGTCTTCGCCGCGGCGGGATAGAGTTCCGACTGGCTGCCTTTGCTGCGAGCAGGAGCGGCAGGCAGACAGAGCTAGCTGCCAGTGGAATGGCCTGCTGCCAGCGCCCACTCTGAATGCCACTCAAATGGCTTCACGCTTGTCCTTTGAATCATGATGAAGGCGAGCAGAATTTGATGGGAGCGTAGATGAGCCGAACCGTATGCTCAACGCAACCGAAAGTGGAAGACGGGTCTCCTTAAGTCAAGGGCAACCTTGAAACAGCTCGAGCCTCGTAAAGAACAAGTAAAGCTTTGAAAAAGGCATTTACAAGGTGCTTACATAAAAAGGCACACAATATACATACATACATACATATTGCATATGCACGTAAATGACAAACTCGATACATGAGAATGTATGTCATATGTATAGCGCATGTCAGTAATTCCTGTCAGTGTCAACATGTGCTGCGACTTCTTTTCATCATCTGTCGGCACGTTAGCAAATTATTTAATGGGCGCTGGTAATCACCACACATATGCCGCTCCTGAGAAGACCCGCATCAGTAATGGGTGCTGTCACATCAAAGTAGAAGCCGGAACCGTGGCCGTCAATACGCCATGTTGTCCATTAGTTCCCGCCATGTCCATTCATAAAATGCATTATTCATACGAACCCCCAGCGCCATTATATCCCGATTCCCACTTATGACCGCCTAATTAGCCACTTTCGCGAGGCACAGCAAAACCTCACCTACTGCCGAACTTCGACTGTGAGAGGGCACTACTGGCGCAAACCTTGCGGCATTTCCTGATCGCGTGTGTGCCCGACGGCCCGGTAGATTGAGTGCCGTTATAGTGGGTAATTAGCGGCGTATAATCAGGGTGATATCGGCAGTAAACAGGCTGTGGTGGTCTGACACGGACAGCAGTGGTCACCGAGCACCACCGCTGCCATCCAAACGATAATGGCCGACCGCCGGCGCCATTATTTAACAGCCTGGGACGCCGCACACACGCGGTCCCACGGCCGCCGGTCGGGCAGCGAGATAGCTGGACAGAGGGACAGTCGGGCAGAAGACACGACAGCCAATAGCGGACAAGGAAGTGCGAGCCAGATAGCTGGACCGAAGGACAGTCACGCCAGAAACTGACCGAGGACATCGGCGCAGCCAATACGGCAGAAGGACGCGGACGCAATAGCTGATGAGGACGCGGACAGCCAGATAGCTGACAGAAGGACACGACAAGCAATAGCGGACAGAAACAGTGGCAGCCAAACTGACAAGGACAGCGCGCAGCCAGAAAGATGGCAGAAGGAACAGTCGACAGCAGATACTGGATAAGGACAGCGACACCAAAATATGACAGAAGACGCCCGACAGCCATAACGTGACAGAAACAGTCGGACAGCCAGATAGCGACAGAGCACAGCCAGATACTGACAAGGACAGCGAACAGCAGACAGTCAGTAACCGTAGCGACAGCAGGAAATAGGGAAGAACATAAATAACAGATAGGCAGCCGGGAACGGCCCTCGCGTTCGAGTTCGAAAGACGACAGACGACAAGACGAGTTCCAATGTCGGCCAGCCACCTCGCTTCCACGATGTACACATGTTACATTCATATCGGACAACGCTGAAAGAGTGACAGACCAGTCTTTTGCATTTGCGACGCTGACAGAACGAGCTTGATAATCGGAGCTGGCGCTGTAGTTAGTATCCTTATGCTGAAATACGACTGGGTGCAGTCACTTGTATCCTGCTGGTCCAGTGGCGCCGTACCTTGTCGGTCGCTTTGAATGGACCATTAATTGCCCCTAATGGTGCTTAAGTTGAAAGCACCCCACGCAGATTTTACACCTGGCATGTTTTGAGTAATTACAGCCCGTTACCACCCGTCCGGCTCCCACTTGTGACCATAAACAGACGCTAGAGAGTGGTAAACCTGGTAATTAATCTGACGTTCCAGTCATTGGGGACACAACTTCCGACTGAATGTGACTGAGGCGGGCGCGATGGTGAGGTTCTGCAGCCGAATGTGACTGAGCGATGGTGAGGTTCTGCAGCCGAATGTGACTGAGCGATGGTGAGGTTCTGACCGAATGTGACTGAGCGATGGTGAGGTTCTGCAGCCGAATGTGACTGAGCGATGGTGAGGTTCTGCAGCCGAATGTGACTGGGACGGGCCGGTCCCGAGCGATGGTGAGGAGTGGTACAGCGACGCTGCTGCCTGTTCGGGAGCCGCTCACGAGAACTTCAGACGCCACGTAATGACGGCCTCTCAGCCATTCAGAGACGTTCTTTACCTTCAAACAGAAGTGAAGCTCATCAGTGGGTCCGAGGCTATTCCTCTCATCTCGCCTGGGTAGGTTGCACTCGGCCGCATAATGATGCTTTAGAGGAGAGCAGTCCGACGTTTTTGGAGGATACTTCGCCTTTAGAGGATATCTTTACTTTGAAATGATCCGCACGTATTAAAGAAAAAATGTCGAAGCCGACTGAGTTGAGCCCTCATCAGAGACTGGCTTGTGTTTAAATGAAGCCTTAGATCAGTGTCGGGCTAAACTCGGATTTGTTTGACGCTGCTGCTGAGAAAATGAACAAACAAAGGTTCTTAGCTACGCACAAAGACTTCCGCAGATTTAGCTCATTTTGGAGGACGCGACGCATCAATAGTTTCGCAGTTACAAAGAGATGGTGTTCTACATGTACGGTTGAAATGTCTTGTGTTAAATATGATTTTTTTATTTGACGGCACTGTTGATAAAAAACATATATCCACGATAAAATTGGAAAAGGCTAAGCAAACGAGAAATACAATAGGTGGTATGGTTCAGATCTCAACATATCTCGAACTAAGAGTCCAATCTGAGCTAGCAAATTAAATGTCCCCTTATAAAAATCAGATGTCTTTCATATACAAATTACGAGGACAATGATAGGTATCAATGATAGGTGTTCAAAAAGCGTTGACGACAGTGAACAGTCAGACACGGAACATCAACGGATGATTACACATCAAGTCATAATATTTTCAACTTCGGAAATTTCCTCTGCTCGATGATCACCGTTCAGGTATTAACGCGGCTGTCAAAATAAGACAGATTCCTCCCACTGATAACGTCTTGCCTCATGCAGTGCCAATTGCCGCTTATCTGGTTGACTAACCACTGAGCGAGAACATTACAGATGCTCACCTAAGCACATAATGTTATAGCCATTTGTTATCGACCGCCACATTGACGTGAGAACCTAGCCAGCCGAAAGTCATTTCGTCCGGGCGTCCAACAACGGAGCCAAATATAGCCATTCAGCCCGGGCATAAGCCAATACCACCACCTAATGCGCCTTTAGCGCAAAAGAGTTCCATCCGTCTCATGAGACCACAAAGCCGTCTATCGAAGGAACGGAGTGCCCAGCAGCCCAGCAGTGCCCAGCAGGAACGGAGTGGCCAGCAGCCTGGCTGCTGGGCACTCCATTCCTTCGATAAATGCACCCAGATTGACTAAAAGCCCAACCAGCAGCTGACCAGCAGAACTCCTGTACTACAGCCAGACGAGCGATATGACTTGGACAAGTCATGCTGTTGTGATGGCGAACCTACCACCAGCGACTGACGCCACCCGGCGAATGGTCCACTAAACATGGGACACTATAGTGTCCCACGTTTAGCGTATATAGCAGATGTATACATCTGTCAAACTCCGCCAGGACTACCACGCTCCAGCCAGTGACATCGATACATGGACAGAGGGATTACAAGGTCCTGCTGTTGCTGTAGGACTTCACACAAGCTTGTCTACATGAGCGCGTGACCGGAGCAGAGGAAGGCGCCGCTGCAGCTAAACGTGTTGTCCCTATGAGACGAGGACGGCGGCGGCGGCAGCAGCTGACGATGTGATGTGGAGCGAACGCCACAGGGCGAGGCGCACAATCCTCGCCTGGGGCGGTCTGCTGGGGGCGTGTTAGTCGGACGGAGTCATGGTGTCGGGGCGGAGAGGGGGGGGGATGAGAGGAAGCATGTCTCGGTTATAGAGGGAGTGTAAGTGAAAATCGGAGGCTGCTGCAAGAACAAACACTATTTTTGGGGGTCAAGGGATTTTATATAACTAGGAAGGGCACACACACCTACCTTATACTGCAGGCACGTAGCCATATTTTTTCAAGGGGAGGCACGTCGAAAAAAATGTGCTCCTTAACCGTATGCTGCTGACCGGGGGTAGGGTCAGGTCGTCAGAAAATTGTATTATATCTAGTGTGAGTTTATTTTGCTCAGGGAGATTCAGTATGACCCCTGTGCCCCCCCCCCACCTTGGCTACGTCCCTGACCTACTGTAATCATAAGAACAATATCGTTGCTATTTTGCCATGGCTTGTATTGCATGCTATCAGAATGTTCGACCGAGACAATTAACAAAAAACTTACCGTGCCCGGGTTAAAGTGGCATTTTGCGTTCAGCAAACATTTAATTTAAGAACGATGTGGAGTAAATGTCTGATGGAATGAAGCCAACTTGGGTTTCTCACGAGAGTGCAGTGCAGGAAAATATAAAACTTCGGATGCGTATTTCAGGTGTTATCTTTTCATTGCCTGCCAGAACTTAATAGTCAGAAGTTTACTGGTATCTTAAAATTTATCAGTGCCAGTCACTTAAGCACACCAAGTTGAAATGAAATATTTTTACTTTCAACTTGGTAGCCGTTATCTTGAACTACTTTACACATCTCCCCATAAACTACATTTAATTGTTGCCTTTCCAGTATTTTTTTTGGAAGCGTACTCTTCAAAATCCACATATGCACGACCGGGTTATAAAAGGAATAGGCGACAGATTCAAGGACATTTCATTTTCAGGATTCAGATATGTAAGCCCAAGTAAGTGGTAGTTTTATGACAGAAGGTGGTCTAAGTTTTGTGTGACAAGTATATCAAAGAAGGGGGAAAAATACGATGATTTTTGGATGCGCAAAAAAGCAGCTCTCCTCAGTAACCCTATTGCTGTGTCTGGATACATGTTGCGACACACATAATAGCCGTTTTCACGATGGCTTATTTTGCACGATTTTTTTTTTAAAATAAAAACATTGTAAAATGTTTTTAAATGTTTCAGTGGTAGTCGTCTTCACGATGGGCTAATTTGCGAGAAATGTTTTAACCCTCGCCGTATGGACCGTAGGGCGAGGGTTAAAACATTTTTTTTCGCCAATTAGTCCATCGTGAAAAGCGCTACAACTAAAACATTTTAAAACATTTTGAAATGTTTTAAAACATTTCGCGCAAAATAACCCATCGTGAAAACGGCTAATAACAAAATAAAACGCATAACACGCCGTTATCTGGATTCTGCTTGTCTGCTTGAATGGTTTCAGTCTCTCTTGCTACGTTGGCTCTAACCAATGATAAATGAGGCCCGCACATGTTCTTAGTTTTAACCAATGGCCACGAGGCCGGCCTCGGCAGGCGCGGATCCATAATTCAGGAGAGGGCGCGGTAATGGTTGCGATATTTATGGCCGGTAAAATGTGTGGGTACAAGCATCTTTTATTGGTGCTTTCAAATATCCGTTCTTTTGGTAAGGAGTGGAGTGATTATGAAGCCCGTTGCACCAATTGTATGAATATTTAACAGCTTTTCGTTGAACTCATCGGTCTTCAGGGGAGAGCGCGCGCCACAACGCCACCCTAGAATCCACGTCTGCAACCAAATAGCAGCTATTACACAGCTATTACAAGCTGGGCTTAGACCCAGTGCACACTGCACAATGCAAATGTCCAGTTTGTTGATCAATTGTCCATTGGCCAACCAATCAGCAATATTAATTGTTCATAAATTCGTCAACTTAGTCAATTGAGCATAAACCGAAGCTTCCACATGTTGTGCCCACTGCGACCTGCATATCCGTCTGAAACGTACAGTAGCAGCTAGCTGTGTGGCTTCTTTGTCGCTTTCTTGGCTTCCCTATATACACTGTCGCGCCGCTTTGATATAATGTGCCGGACACAACTTAATGCTGTAGAAACGTTGGTAGGTGACATTGAACAGCGTGACATGAGATCAAAGCGTTGTTGCGTCAGTAAGATGAACTTCCACCGCCACGCCGTCAGCTTAACTGAACTATGTAAACTGAAGTATGGCTTCTCTGGAGCAACGAAAAGAGCGATGACAAATGGTTTCAACTTGTGAGGCAACGCCAAATCAACGAACTGCAGATTAAACTCTTAAACTTGAACTATTAAACTAGACAGATACCAGTCTCCATTCGTCTCTCACATAGTGGTGTTGCTCGAAATTCGTCCCGACATCTGTTCGACGATGTCGCTGGAGACTGGAGTCCAACATCACCTCCCGCTGCCGGTAAACGTAGTGATACATTTTTACACGACGCTATCCTACCCCTTGCCGAAGCGACTTTCAACATGCCGTGTGAGTGTGGTTCTCTGGTGGAGAGACTTGTAACCAGACGTGGTTTTGAGGTGGAGAGATCTGTGACCTGACGTGAGAGTGATTCTGCGCTGGCGAAACGTGGGAGAAGTCGGCAGAGTGGCGCAACGCCGTCGAAAATTTCCGCCAGCACGCCATCGTTCCGACGAAGATTTATGACCGTATTTTCATCCACGGAGCGGTATAGAAGTTCCGGAGGGACGGAGGCTAGGAAAATTAGCCAGGTTTGCATTTAGCCGAGAGCTGAATTTCTTGGAGCACCTAAGCGCGCGATCCTACTGGGCTTGCCAAAGCTGGTTTCGCCGACGCCGGATTGGCTATTTATTTCCCGGCGGAGCTAAGTCGTGGCCGTGCGGTTGTGCATAGTGACCTAATGAGTCTTCTTTGGAGGATAAAGCGGGTATAAAAAGGAACATTGTAACGTATATGAATTGCATTTTCAACACTGCTTCATATTATGCTTCTTCAATTCGGCAATATCTGTTTACGGTCTGATGTGATGCACCTGGCTAATTAACACTAATATAGGCAGCTGAGTTTCCACGTCGGCTCGGACCAGCTCGGCCTCCGTACCAAGCCGAGTCCTGGCGACCAGCCGCTCTATTATTTTACCGAAACACTCGCAAACGCAGCATCTGCGAAACGTCCACAATGCAGCTTTAGGGAATACACTGCCATCGTGATCCACACAGTATGCATTATGTGTTAGTTTACCAAAGCTATTAGGATTGCCGGCCACAATCGCTTGCTAGCTATCTCCCATTGTATATTTGATCTATAAAAGCATAGCCAGCCTGATTAGCTAACGCTTCCTTTAATTTTGCGTAATTCTCCTGCAGACCACCCCATCCTCGGTTCAACATAGCGACTAGCGAGTAGTCTGTCAAGGCCGTCAGCCAAATAGTCAGTGGACAAGCGCTGACCATCCAGCGTGCTTATTTCATTTTAGCCTGACTGAAACAAGATGCCCTCTAGTAGAGCCTCGCACAGTGCGCAGCTTTTTGTTCTAGTGCTAATGGCTGACTGTGCTTCAGAGGCTGACTGTCATATCTAACCGGAGTGGAGACAGTCATCCGGGAGCTCGGTTTACAGGAAGCACATCGTGTCCTCTCTTGATCGCTAGCCTCTGCACGGCGACTGAAGAGTGTCTCCATTACACCTCTCGCGCACTGTTTATACGCACTCAGAACAGCATCTTCCTTATTGCGGAGGAACATGGAGAAAATGAAAAGGAGGGACGCAAGCATCAGAAGAGGTTTAGAGAAATTGAAGACAAGGAGGGACACCAAATCCGACGCATAACAATGCCACACAAATACAGAAGAGCAGAATCTTAGAACACATTTAAGTCCTGCTCCTACGTTTATAACAGAGAGGACTGACTGTCCTGCTACAGCCAACTGACCCTCCTGCTACAGCCAACTGATCCTCCTGCTACAATCAACTGACCCTTCTGCTACAGCCAACTGATCCTCCTGCTACAGCCAACTGCCGCTCCTGCTGCAGCCAACTGACCCTCCTGCTACAGCCAGCTGACCCTCCTGCTACAGCCAACTGACCCTCCTGCTACAGCCAACTGACCCTCCAGCTACAGCCAACTGACCCTCCTGCTACAGCCAACTGACCATCCTGCTACAGCCAACTGACCATCCTGCTACAGCCAACTGATCCTCCTGCTTCAGCCAACTGATCCTCCTGCTACAATCAACTGACCCTTCTGCTACAGCCAACTGATCCTCCTGCTACAGCCAACTGACCCTCCTGCTACAGCCAACTGACCCTCCTGCTACAGCCAACTGACCCTCCTGCTACAGCCAACTGACCCTCCTGTTACGGCCAACTGACCCCATATCCCCAGGGTTACAGCCATCTGTGTTGCATCCAACTGCCCCCCGCACCCCTCGTTGCTGGAGACTGACTCTGGTGTCTCTCCTTCGCAGCGAGCGTGGCGGAGCCGCTGATCGCTAGCGCCTCTGAGTATGTCGGAGGCAGTCAGATGCCTCGGCTGGAGTACGGAGGATCGTCCAACGTCACCGCCAGCGTCGGCCAGACGGCTCAGCTGCTCTGTCGCATCTTCCACCTGGGAGAACGTGCTGTGAGTTAGACCAACACCACCTGGGAGAACGTGCTGTGAGTTAGACCACCTGGGAGAACGTGCTGTGAGTTAGACCACCACCAGCTGGGAGAACGTGCTGTGAGTTAGACCACCTGGGAGAACGTGCTGTGGGTTAGACCACCACCACATGGGAGAACGTGCTGTGAGTTAGACCACCACCACATGGGAGAACTGCTGTGAGTTAGACCACCACCAATGGAGAACGTGCTGTGGAGTTAGACCAGCTGGGAGAACGTGCTGTGGAGTTAGAACATGGGAGAACGTACTGTGAGTCCAGACCACATGGAAGAGTGCCTGTGACGTTAGACCACATGGGAGACTCACGTGAGTCAGACCCACCTGTGAGAACGTGCCTGTGGGGTTAGACCACATGGGAGAACGTGCTGTGAGTTAGACCACCTCCACCTGGGAGAACGTGCTGTGAGTCAGACCACCTGTAGAACGTTGCTGTGAGTTAGACCACCTGTGAAGACGGCTGTGAGTTAGACAACATGGGAGGAACGTGCTGGTGAGTCAAGACCACAATGGGAGAAACGTGCTGTGAGTTAAAACCACCTCCACCTGGGAGACGTGCTGTGAGTCAGACCAACCTGTGGAGAACGTGCTGTGAGTTTAGACCACCTGTGAAGAACCGTGCTGTGCGTTAAAGATCCACATGGAGAAACGTGCGTAGTTAGACCTACCTTCGCACCTTGGGAGAAGTGCTGTGGAGTCAGACGCACATGGGAGAACGTCTGTGGAGTTAGTACCACATGGGAGAACGTGCTGTGAGTTAGACCACCTCCACCTGGGAGAACGGGCTGTGAGTCAGATCCAATGGGAGAACGTGCTGGTGATGTTAGACCACCTGGGAGAACGTGCTGTGGGTTAGACCCACCACCAATGGGAGAACGTGCTGTGAGTTAGACCACACCACATGGGAGAACCGTACTGTGAGTTAGACACCATGGGAGAAACGTAACGTTGAGTCAGACCACTCTGTGAGAAACGTGCTGTGAGTTAGACCACATGTGAGAACGTGCTGTGAGTCAAGACCACCTGTGAGAACGTGCTGTGAGTTTAGACCACCTGTTGAGAACGTACTGTGATCAGACCCACCTGTGAGAACGTGTGTGAGTTAGAACCACATAGGAGAATCGTGCTGTGAGTAGACCACATGGAGACGTGCTGTGAAGTTAGACCACCGCACCAGCTGGGAGAACGTGCTGTGAGTCAGTACCAGCTGGAGAACGTGCTGTGAGTTAGACCATGGAGAACGTGCCTGTGATTTCACTCACCTCCAACCTGTGAGAACGTGCTGTGAGTTTAGGACCACATGGAAACGTGCTGTGAGTTTAAGACCACCTCCACCTGTGAAGAACGTGCTGTGAGTTAAGACCACATGGGAGAACGTGCTGTGAGTCAACCCACCTGTGAGGTAACGTGCTGTGAGTCAGACCACCTGTGAGAACGTGCTGTGAGTTAGACGCACATGGGAGAACGTGCTTGTGAGTTAGACCACCACCACATGGGAGAACGTGCTGTGAGTTAGACCAGCTGGGAGAACGTGCTGTGAGTTAGACCACCTGTGAGAACGTACTGTGAGTCAGACCACCTGTGAGAACGTGCTGTGAGTTAGACCACATAGGAGAACGTGCTGTGAGTTAGACCACATGGGAGAACGTGCTGTGAGTTAGACCTGGAGAACGTGCTGTGAGTAGACCAGCTGGGAGAACGTGCTGTGAGTCAGACCAGCTGGGAGAACGTGCTGTGAGTTAGACCACATGGAGAATGGGAGAACGTGCTGTGAGTTAGACCACCTGTGAGAACGTGCTGTGAGTTACTGAGTCATATCTCTACCACCTGGGAGAACGTGCTGTGAGTCAGACCGCCTATGGCGGCTGGAATATAGGTAGCCCGGCCATATCAGCTTCTTCTGCTAGCTCTGGAACGATAGGACTAAAAAACGGTACACAATCCGCTTGCCGTGGCTGGCCACACAATCACCAGCCGTCCGGGCGAGATATGGGCTGGCGGACGGCACACACACACACACTGCTGGCACTCACCGAATCGATCTGTTTGATGTGTCTGCCGCAGCCACAGCCAGGGCAAGGCGGCTGGCTAGTGGGTCTGTGGGTCTGTGTGGCCCGAGAAGTGTCGGGTGGTGTTGGGTTTGACCCGCGCCCCGCTGGGGTATGCAGCAAAACACTGGGGAGGGGGAGATTCTGCACCTTTCGTTATCTTCCGAACCAATAACCGCAGTGAGACGCGCAAGGCGGCAATCAAAAGCTTCTCAACATATCTAATAGCATACGCGAAATTGACCAAAGTAAGGTCACATGTTCAGGTCACAATCAGGTCATGGGTCAAACTTTTAGATATTTGAGTTGTTGGGACATACTTTGTATCCAAAAGCCTTAGATCGAGACTATTATCGCGCAAAGTGCTCTCATAGGTATAATGCATCTCCTGCAGCAAGCAAAAGTGAAATTGTAAGCAAAGGCTAAAGAGAATAGTTCACCATTCAACATGGGGTTTGAACTGAGATAAGCAGATTTGTAGAGCAGATCGAAAAATGGGATTATTGTGAAAGGATTGCTTCGCTGCGTTACAATGGATTGCCTCGCTACGCTGGACACAGGACTAAGCCGTGTCTGCCGTTATCTTTTAGAAGACGCTGTTTCGTCTTCGCCGGAGGTATGATGTCATACCTGCTGGCGTCAGAATTGTGTCATATACAGATTCTGCCACAAACTATAGCCGTAACCATTGCTCCAGCTATCGTTCAAACAAATACCATATTTGTTCAGCTCAAAATACCCAGATGAGTCAAATTTCAAGTCGGGTC
>VOPJ01008223.1:40180-81396 GCA_014673585.1 Semibalanus balanoides
TATTGCTTAATACCAAATATATTTCGGCTTATTCGGCCCCCCTTCAGATCTCGGCTGCCATAGGAGAAAACACATGAAACATTCTGTGTGGTTAGGGTCGACAATTAACTTTATTTTGTTAAATTTGGGTGTCCTTGGGTAACTATCTTCAAAATCAAATGACGTCATCAAAAGTCATATTTGCCAAAACATTATATTTCAGGAAACCTTACTATTATCTCGGAAACTATAGCAGCTAAGAGGAATCCGAAAATGTACTGTAAAGCAGTTGTAATTGTCTTTCGCCGCCATGACATCAGAAATGACCTCAGGTCAATGGTTTGGGCTGTAAAGGTTAACAAATGTTTAAAAAATGTGTTTCAGCAAAAGTTTGTTCGTTAATAACTTCTTATCTAAAACACATAGAGTAGTTATTTTGATGTCATCGTGTTTCTCTCGTCATTGCGGTTTGAATCATATCAATTTTGTCAAATAACAAAATTGACCACGGGTCAAGGTCAAGGTCAAGGTCATGGTGACATAAGTCGACCAACCTGCATATCAAAAGATGCATATTGACGAGATAAACCATTTGAGAACATTTTCGAGACTCTATAACATTCCTGTCACGAGTTATTGATAAAAAGTGTTCGTGACCTTGAATGACATTTTAAAAGATCACTGACTAAAAATGTAATCCTGGATATCAAGAAGGGCCTAAGATGACACGATACTGAAATAATTGGATTGATAAAATGTGTTAAACCCTTATTTTTCATTTTTCACTATATATTTATATTGGATGGTTAGCATTTTAACTGACGTCAGGTCATCAAGTACTTAAATATCACCCTGAAACTTTTGAAACATATTTATTGGAATGTTTTCTCTCACATATATTCCGTTTTTTAAACTTCATGAAAACAAAAAACTTGCATCATTTTGTGAAAATAAAAGTTTTAAAAAATTGGATTTAAAAATTCAAAATTTTAACATTTCGAGATTGACATCTGAAAGAACAAACACTTGTCTACCCATGCCCGATTTCTCTTACACTTTCATTCAGCACACAACTCTCCACGAGTGCTTAAACCATGCAAATATTTTGTGTCAAAACGGCCGAACACGCCCCCCTAAAAACTGTCTTTGACCCCCTCCTTAGGATTTAATTTGGAATAATAAAGGGCAAATGGAAAACCGTTTGACCGCTATGCAATCAAAAACTCTTGCTTATGAATACAAAACCCATACCAATTTTCCGAATCAGCAAAAATGACAGGAAGGTTTTTGGACAAAAAAAAATATTTAATATTTTTACCATGACCTATCTGGGTTCAACAAATGACCTTTGACGCTGAGGTCAAATTTGAAAGTGACGTTACCAGAATCACCATGCATATGTTCGTAGCGTCTAGACGAAACAACACGATGCGTGTAAAATAATCGCTCTTGTCCTTTTAGTAAAAAGTTATTCTGGAAACAAATTCTACCAAAAACTGCATTTCTTACCTTCGATGACCTTTGGAGCCTTAATTTATTGATTTGAGCTCCAATTTTGAGAGCCACCCAATTAGATGGCATTTGTCATGAGCTTTCGATTGCCTATTCGATTGTTTCCTAGCTATCATAGTTTACGCAGACATACTGGGGTTGTTCGAAGCAAAGTAAAAAAATTGCTTGAAGTGTGAAAATTGACCTTTTGATTGACCTGTAGCGACCTCAATATTAAACTCAGCTAAAATAGTCTCCGTAACTTCGAATGTTCATGTTGAGAGCTTTCGAACATTTTTTTCCGCGTCTTTTTACATCTTTTCGTTTTCGAGTTAGAAAGGGGGGTAATTTTGAGCCCCCCAACCATAGCGAAGTTGTCTCGGAGGCCCCCGTCCCATCATGGCGAAGTTGTCTCGGAGGCCTCTTGCCTGGAATAGGCAGAAAGCACTAGGTATGTGTCTATCCGGCCCAGGATGCTCCATCACCAGCGGTATGATAAAGGTTAGGTAAGGTTCGATTATGCTCCATAACGTACGTATGACACATTCAATGCTCCGATTAATCCTGAGCTGTTGTGTTCGGGGAAAGTTCAACAATTGGCCACGTATAACGTTTTAAGCCGCGTTTTTCGGCAACTTTGATTGCGAATAGCTGGAACCACGCATTTGTTCAAGTGGTGCCTTTGTTGTCAGTATTGTTAATTAACATTCTGATAGCATGGCAAGTTTAATCTTTGGACGTGACTGGGGTATGCATTTTTTCAAGTTATGCTTAACTACGCACCACTTAAAAGAAAAATTCATCAAGTGCGTCATTATTGCTAGCATTAGGTAATTAATTGCCCGGGCAGCGCCGGGCATCCCAGCTAGTTTGGAATAAAGCACACCTTTCGATGCGCAATGAAATGTTAGGAGAAGTCAGCAAGTTGGAAGATTTTGGGTTAAGTTATGAATGAACTGTACGCGAAAAAAACTCAAGGGGGCCGATTCGCCCCCCCCCCTCCCACAGTAATAGGGTTAATGTTGACGCCACGGCGGTGGCATGAAGAAATATGATAAAATCGGTAATATGTATATTACAGGCGGGTTTTAGGCAGCGAATATTTGCCATCAAAACTCGATCTTCAGATGCATTTAGAGACGAGTACATTGGTCTAAACTAGTTGATGTCATTTTCCAAAATGTCTGATCAAAACCAACCAATACCAAAAACAGGAAGCATTTGGGTTGTCCAAATATTGGACCGATTTTGGTTGAGGCCAAAATGTCCAAGGATTGACCCGATTTTTTAACAGTATAACTAGTTTAAAAACAAGATAAGCTGACGAAAGTGCCAAAAATTTATCAGCCTGACCGACCGATTACCGAATCAGTCACACAATTTTTTCGGTAACCAAAATTTTGGTTACCGATTGACACCACTAGTCTAAACATTGGTGTTTACTTCATCATTTCACGTTCCATTGGTGCCGAGCACTGATTTAAATCGTAAAGACGTCATAAATCATGAATTTGCGCTTGTATAGCCAGTAACTTTAAACGCGCCCCGCGCCGCTGATCGACACATATGTGTATACGCCGGGCGGATCGTTTCTCTACGCACCTGTGTTTGACCAGAGTCTTTGCGACCTTTGGTTGCCGAGATATAGGTCCGGTATTGCAACGATATTTTGTAGGTAATTTCGTGGACGGAACAGGGGTGCACGTGCGCACGTGCAGTGTGACCCAGAGTTTGTCCTGCACGACATTGCCAGTGGTGTAGTCTCAGACTTTCAAATCACATATCAAATTTCAGCTTAATCAGTCCAGCAATTTCTCAGCTATAGCAGGATAACGTTTCCTGACACCCCTGACGCGGCACGTGTCACGTGCCATGCTGACCCCTCACGTAAGACGAAACATGTCAATAACATGATGTGATTGAATTGGGTTATCAGATGGCAAACAGATGCGGGATCCCAATGTTATAAGCTTCTGAAGAGCGTTACAGTTGGGTCCGGTCGGGTCGGCCGCTTATATGTGAGAAAAATCCGGTATTCAGTGAGGACTCTCGCTCGTAACTAAATGTAAAAGTGCACTTCAGTAGGTCACCACTAAAACCCTCGCCTTACGGAACAGCCCCCCCCCCCCCGCCCCCACCCGCAGGAGAAAAACCTCAGGGGCCTTCAGGCCTCCCGTAAGGCGAGGGTTAACCAAATATCCTCTAGATTTGGTTTGTGGATTTGCTGTTTCAGATGGACGACGGGCGTATGCATTTAAGTTATGACGAACAGAAAGTGCAGTAAAAACATGTGATAACATTTCCTATTAGAGGATACAAGGTAAAATGTGCAAGACGAGAGTCCCGATGTCTTGAATCAAATCGATGCATTCGGTAGCGATTTAAGTCGGTACATTGGGGTTAGTCAAAATGGTGTTGTTTCGGTTAGTCTAGCCGTTGGCCTACCTATTAGCCCAACGGCCAAACTGGGATTTCTACCGTTGATGAATTGCATGCGCTATATGGTTAACAAATATAATATCATATACTTAATTTAAGTTCATTTCAGGCCTGGTTCACTGGTGAGCCTGGGGCTCATTTGTGTCTGTTTGACGCTATATCCACGGTGCAACGAACATAACATGTAATTTGGCTCACTGAAGCATTGTGTTGACACTACTTAGAATGGTGGTGTTTTCGTACATTCAGCTCGTGAGCTCTCACAAACCAAGGTGCTCCTAGAATTCAAGTACATAGTTCACGCTCAAAGTCAGCCCACTATCCAAGCTGGTCCCTTATACACTTCAGGGTTCAGGCCAAATTGTTTCGTGGCACAAAATCAAAGCTGCTCGATAATTCTTCTTAGTCCGCAAACCAGGCTTGTTGCACGATTAGTCTGCTCCACAAGCCCGGCTGCTCACAACCAAAGCTGGTCCACAATCCCAGGTGGTTCATACTAAAAGCTGGCAAGCAATCCAAGTTTCCAAGCTGCTCCGGACAACTCCGGCAGCTGCTTCAGAACCATTGCTTGGTGCGCGCGTTCCGTCGTCAGGTCGGGTCGTCAGCGTCGTCAGGTCGTCAGGCTCGTCAGGTCGGGTCCAGTTACTGCTGCGCTACCATGGCATAGCCGAGGTCTGAGAGCGCGTCGCACCACGTGTGGGTTTGTACGGAGGACCTTGACATGTTATACAGTCAATGGCAGTCGGTGAGGATCGGGTGTCTCGGTCAGGACTCGAGCGGCTGTGAAAATAGCACGTCACATGGGCAGCTGCTCGTTTCGTTTAGAGTGCGATTACAAAATGACATTATTTATGTACGGAACAAATTAAGGCACGACTGACCTGTGAGTTGTGACTGCCAGCAAAAACATTATAATCTGACCTTTAAGAAATATTGAATCGGGACTAGATAATACCAGCCAAAGTTTTCATATTGTCCGTTTTTACGAAGAACTATTGCGCTGAAAAGCGAAAGCTTAAAGAAAAGTTTGAAGAAAAGCTGTTGCATAACATTATTAGCATATTACACATTCCGAGAAATTAATTGCTGATTTAGGCAACATTATCACTACACAATAATTATGGAAACATTTATCGAGCATTTAACAATTATATGACACCAAATTTGCCGTTATTAAATACAATTTGTGTCTCGTGTCCATTCGTTCAGTTTAACATACCGTCATACTAAATCTGGCAGCGTCATGGACCACGTCAGTCGCGTATGCTTAGTTGTGTGCCAGCATTGATTCGCCGCAGCTTCTGACCCACGTGCCGCACGCACATGGACAAAAGCCGAGCCGCGCAGCCCGGCCGCCGTATCGTGTCATGCGGGAGCGAGGCTATATTGTCAGACACACCACAGCATCCTTCTGAAAATTTTGGAAAGTTTCAGTCGGTGGTGATAATAACTGACATCAATACTGATATTGTTTATTACCACCAAACCGCAATTTTGACAACATATTAGCCGTTTTCACGAAGGATTTATTTGTATCGGTAGTACCCGCTGATATTTCAAGCATTTTGGGTAATTGAGTCTAAGAACACGGCTTCTTTCGGATATTTTTGGTATCAATTGAAACTTAATGAACCGTAAAGTTTCAATTGACACCAAAAATATCCGGGAAAAGCCGTGTTCTTAGACTCAATTACCCAAAACGCACGAAATATCGCCGGGTACTACCGGGTACTACCGTATTTATTTTTATCCTCTCGTACCCGATATTACCCGGTAATATTTCATGCGTTTTGGTTAATTGAGTCTAGGAACACGGCTTTTTCCAGATATTTTTGGTATCGATAGAAACTTTATGAATTCATGTACAATTATCTGTTCTTACACTGCGAAATTTCCCGTTAGTTTTTTTTTCTATAATCAAATTAATAAACACATATTACCGGATACTACCGGGTACTACCGGACCGGAAGTACCCGGTAGTACCCGGTAATATGTGTTTATGAATTTGATTACACAAAGAAAACTAACGGGAAATTTGTCATTGTAGGAGCAGATAATTGTACCTGAAATCATCAAGTTTCATTGATACCAAAAAGATCTGGAAAAGTCGTGTTCCTAGACTCAATTACCCAAAACGCACAAAATATTAACGGGTACTACTGGGTACTACCGGGTTCAAATAAATCATTCGTGAAAACAGCTAATATTATCGGATTCTACCGGGTACTACCGGGTAAAAATAAATAATTCGTGAAAACGGCTATTATATTTTTATAAATATATTACACAGTTCTGAGGGACATTTCTGGCCGAAAATCGGATGTAAAAGTTGCGTAGTTAAGGAGTGGATCGTCCATTTTTTTCTTCAAAACATTGTAAAAAGTATAAAAAGTTGCGCACAATAATCCTTCCGCCTTCGTGAAAAAGGCTTTTAAGAGAGGCTTCTTGTTCAAACACAATTACAAGTTCAAGCAGAATAAGCTGAAATTAAAAACTCCTGCTTCACTTTGAGGAAATGTTTTCATCAAGTACAAAATATTACAAATTAACACTTCTGCATAAAGGAATAGTGCTCCCTATGGAGGATTTATAAAAGGCAACTTAAATTAATGGTGGGAATTAACAATCATGTATGCATTCTCTTGCTCAAACTTGCCCTCAGGCAATGTATCGGCAAAGCATTTTTTATATATTTTTTACTCCAAATCGTTGGTCCCAGCTTTGTTCAGCACTAAATTCAAGATGGCTGCTCTCCTGTTTGGGCTGTCAAATTGGCGCAACTGTTGCGTTTCCACTGTCCAAGTAGCGCGCCCAAAGCGGAAGCGTACGAATTTGCCGAGTCTTGACCTAGAAAAGTCTTGGTATCTGTGTTATAACTTATAAGGTAACGACACTTAACTTTAACGGCCCAAAGTCGAGCCTTAGCCTTTATTGCTGTGTTATTATGAAAAGAAGCATGTCGTTGACAATATAATTAACTGCATACGTATTTTAATTTTAAGTTCACAACGGAATGATGATGTTGAGCTAGCAAAATGTTAAAAATAAAATTATAATCTACAAAGAAGTGATTCAAAATAGTGAGGTGACTCCAATTTTACGAGTGATTGCCAATCATTGAAGGTGCTTTTTTATCAATAATGGGTGCGATGACCAGACTTTGCAGGTGAAATCGGACACGCTTAATCTACCGATACACACTAAAATCTATATATTGGCCCGCATGGTGGCATTACCCCTTTAACTTTGAAGGCATGGACCATTATACAAGGTGTCCTAAAATTGAAGAGCGGTTATTTCTCGTTAAATATACACTAGCAAGATAAAGATGGTTTATGCACTTTGTCCCACGTATCCCCACAGACTCGGAAACAATCCCGCCGGCGCTACGATACCTCGCTTCATCGGTTGCTAGTGCCGAGTGTGTGTTTGCGTTGATTATCTGTCATGCCTGCCATAGATGTAGATGTAGATGATTATCTGCCATATTGTCACCATTGGAGGCTTTGCACCAGGGCCTTGTCTGAGATAGCGGGCGTCATCTTGTTGGGGTCGTTCTTGACGGCTGTCATCAGATTTGCGTTCGATGACAAATCGCGCCACTGTCCGGTCAGTTCTCTGAAAATGCACGAAAGTGGCTTACGGCACTAATTTTGTTCTTCTTGGCATGATGGACCAGAGCGCCGTCGTTTATGTAAAACAGTGTTCTAGGCATGTCCGGCAGGAGTTTGGCATCGATTGGCAGGCCATTCACTCCTCTTCTTCGCATCATTGTTGATGTTCTGGCCGTTTCCAGCACTGCCTTGGCTGATAGATAGTCGACAAAGACTGTCTACTCTGGCAGCGAGGCACGATATGCAGCTCATAGAGAGGCACCTGTGACTCGTTACGTCCCATACGGGGACTTCAGGGGAGGGGGCGCTTGACCGTTTCGGTGATATGCAATTCCTCGCTGCGTTGGGCCTTAATCCGGTTATTTTATAACCAATGGGTGGATATGAGTAACTTGCGACCTGATACTGGGTCATGACACCTTTGGCACTTCACAACCACGTGGATAGGTATGCATCTGTAGTTGTTGTTAGTGTTGGGCTAACATATCTTATTTGATGCTCGCTTTTCTACATTCTTCGTGAATTTTTGCTCTAATGAAAGTCAAACTCGAAGTTAGTCTAATCCATTTTCATCCGCTAGATAGATAGAGTACCTATATTCTTGGATGTACCTATATTCTTAGATAGATAGATGTACCTATATTCTTTCTTGGCACGACATGGCAGTATGAATTCAAGTGCAATTGGCGCATAAACGCAAAAAGCGTTTGTAACACGGCGCCGTAATTTCATATCGCTATTTTTGCTCTTGACCCTGTTAAATTTCGTTCTGACATTTTCTAGCCCTAGTTTTGAGTTTCCGATGTTCCGCTTGTGTTGTGAGTGGCCGTGACTCAGGCGCGACCTGGCCCTGGCGGCGGGCAGACGTGTTTGTACAGGGTACAGTGGGTGGCGGGCAGACGTGTTTGCTCAGGGTGCAGTGGGCGGCGGGTAGATGTGTTTGTACAGGGTGCAGTGGCGGCGGGCAGACGTGTTTGTACAGGGTGCAGTGGGCGGCGGGCAGACGTGTTTGTACAGGGTGCAGTGAACGCACGTGTGTCTCTCACGACTGGCTGACTACACATCGATGTCTTGCCCGCATGCACCATTGATTAGATGTGTTACGTTTTTTGGGGTACATGCGAAGAAATTACCTCTGCTGTGCCCAATCGGGTAAGCTCGGGCTACGCTGGGGTCCTGTGATCACCCGAAATGGGCATATTCTCCACAGCCGGGTTTCGATACAATGTTTTTTCCCCGATCGTGGGAAATTCGCATTGTTCCCTGTCATTTTCGCTAGTTTTAAGTGACAGCTGCTCAGGTGATTTCGACAGTAAAATGCCGAGAACGAATTGCTAAAAGAATTGTGTCCTCTAGCGACGCTTCCGACAGGCAACACTTTCACAGCTACGAACGGGTTCGCTCTTGATTTATTCGTTCCACTTCAACTACGCATATCTTGATGCCCACAGTCCACTAGATTCAGTGAGCGAACAGAATGCGATACAATGCGTCCTTTGTGAAGTGCACACAGCCAATTCGAAGAGAGACTTGGCTAATGACCGTGCAGCTTTTGAGAACCGGTCGAACGCCGTCGCTTTATTCCATTTTCAACACGCAACACGTGCTGCTATTGACAAGACGCACTCTGACATCCGCCTGTGCCCCTCTCACCACATGATATCTCACTTGGTCGGTTATAAACCCGACCAAGCTGGGGACGGCACCGAATACCGATACCAGTAGGAAATGGATCAGTCCCGCTCCAGTGCTCCGTCTAACTAAGTAGCCACACAGTCGGTCAAGATACGGACCACAACAGCATCCATCAAGCCTCGCTACGTTAGACTGTTGTTAGTTAATTTTTGTTCGTCATTTCATCAACGTTAGTGTTGATAAATTGAAAAAGGCAGCATCGGGCCGCGTCGCCCCATGTGCCACACGACCTACCTGGGTCACCAAATAACCTTGACCTGAGGTCAAATTTTGAAGTTGTACTAACCATGTCTCCATTGATATGTTTCAAAGCGCCTCGAAAAGACAAACACGAATGTGTTAGAATCAGTACTTTTATATTTTTCGATTCAAGTTATTCAGGAAGAACAGTTGAACCAAACATTATATTTTTGACCTTTGATGACCCCTGAAGCCTAAACTATTGACCTGAGCTCGAAATTGACGATATTTAGTCGATTGCATTTTTCCAGAGCTTTCGACTACTTGTTTCCGTTTGAACCTTGCTATGATAGTTTCCAAGATACATCTGGTGTTGTTCGAAGCGAGTCCTAAAACTGGTAAATTTGACCTTTGATTACCTCTGGCGACCTCAATATCAACCAGAGCCAAAAACACGCCACGGAACTTCGAATGTCCATATCAAAGAGCTCTCGATCATTTTTGTTCTAGCGTCCTTAGTTTTCGAGTTGACGGGGTCATTTTGACCCCCCCCCCCAACCTTAGCGAATTTGTCTTGGAGGTCCATTTGTCTCGCTGGGCTAATATCCGAGTCATTGACATGACCTCAGAGGTCTCCTAATGACCCAGTACCTTAAAATAGGATATCAACGGCATCCCGCATGACAAGCAACACGCTCGATTTTTAATCAAAGCTCACTTAGGGGTGAAACGTCAGGGGGTCGTACCAACCCACGTCACACGGTCACGTTGGTACCGGACCCTGCACTGCGCTTGGTTAAAGGTCCATCATCACATTTACCTTTCAATATTAGTGTTTCAAAATTGAGTATGTATTGGTATACCTACCCTATCACATTACCGTAGAACTAAGGAGACAGTCAGATTAAATGCTGGCGCAAACATTCCACTTGAATTACGGGTATTGTCGCCTCATGAGGCTACCTAACCGGATACCAGTTTACTTACATGTATACCTTCAGCAATCAAAGTTGGGAAGTTGGTTGCTGGCTGATAACGTGCCTAGTTAACGTGTGAGGTGGGATAACATGGATTTTAACCCACGCATGCACGGGCGTCAACAACGGGGGAGGGGACGGGGGACGCGTCCCCTCTCCTAACACAGGGCCGCGTCCCTCTACAATTTTCGGATTTTAGCATTACACCAATAGGCGTTGCATGAAAGTAATCGACAAGAATCGACTTCAGAATGCCTACGTCACCCCAAATATCGGTTCGTGGCGAGAGCGAGAGAGAGGGCGATAGCGAGAGCGATAGTGATGGCGAGAGCGAGAGCGAGAGCGAGAGCGAGAGCGAGAGCGAGAGCGAGAGCGAGAGCGAGAGCGAGAGCGAGAGCGAGAGCGAGAGCGAGAGCGCGGAAGGCCATTGCTATTGCTGGCCATCTAAGGCCGGGGTTGATCTGTTGTGGGTCTCACTCTATCCTACACTGTGGCGCCACGTCAGCAGCGACAAAACTGTTGAGCGATCGCCAAATACAGAGTGATTTGGACATCAGCCAACGCACTGCCCTGGAGCAGCACTGCTAACCGTTCATGGTCAAGAGAATCCTCATGTAACGATGATGCGGTCCAGAATCCGTGATGAATTCGACTTATGCATGAAATTCTGAGACACATCTCAAGTCATTGGATTTGGATTTGAAATGATAAAGCAGCTTTGAGATGGATTCTAATTGGAATGGAGCTCAAGTTTTCGTAGTACCTAATGTCCAGACTTTTATCGATTGAGGGAAATTACTATGAATTTCAGATCGTGTGAGACCCCGTTTTTTGGTGATAATTTGTTAAGAAATGGCTGAGTCCGAATCACATTTTCGCACAGTATATTTCAGCACAGGCGCCAATTTCTGTCCGTATAGTATGTTAACAAAAAATCAAAACTTTTTGTACTTGTCATTAACTCGTAACGTTAAAATCTGCTCGGTAAACAAAATCCCAGTGACCCCACAGTAGAGACTACCGTGACGCAGGCTGTGAGTTGTGACCTTAACAGCACGTGACTACCGACGATGATGACGATAAGACAGCACGTGCTTTTGAGGTCCAACCTACGTCACGGTAGCCTCTACTGTGGGAATGGGTCTACCAGCAGATCTTAACGTTACGAGTCAATGAGAAATACCATAAGTTTTGATTTTTGTTAACCGACTATACGGACAGAAATCGGTGCCTGGGCTGAAATAGACTGTGTGCAAATTTGATTCAGATTCGGCCATTTCTTCACAAATTATCGACAAAAAAACGGGGTCTCACGCGGTCTGAAATCCATAGTAGCTACTTTGTTATGCTTGTTACAGCATCACCATAACCCGGAGACTTTTTCTTACACTTTATTACCTTTAAACATTTTTTCAGCCGAATATGGATTATCTGATTTCTGCGTCTGCCGGCTGTACTGCCGACTGTGAGGAGCCGCCGCGGCGGCGGCGGCGGCGGCGGCGGCCGGAACGGTGACGGCAGCGGCGCTGTGCGGCCATCAGTCAGTCCAGAAATGGATACGGCACAAGGGAGTCATCACTCATCAGAGTTCGGACGTTTGTTATGGGCGACGGTTGTATTAGATGCCCCGTGCCTATATTTGTTCAAGCATTCCAATTCCCATCAAAATCCCTGGTATTTATCCTCAATTTATGAAAATGCTGCTACCCGCTAACTAACCACTTTATTCAAATGATTGCTTCTGTAGCGTGGGTAGTAACTAACCGCATCTGGTGGGTAAGTGGGAAGAAAAGTGTCACCTCTTGTATGCATGCATGTTTGTATGAACTTTGGTAACTCCTGCGTCATATATAATATATATTATATATATAATATATATATATATATATATATATATATTTAATTTATATATATATATATATATATATATTTATTTATTATTTAATATATATTTTATTATTATATATATATATGTATATATATATTATATAAATAATATTATATTATATTATATATATTATATATTTATTGGGTTTTTCCTCCGTGCGTCTTCAGAATTTTGCTTAAATGACTTATTCAAGAAGAAATCAACTATCAGGAATAATTTTTAGGCTAATTAACCCACTAGCGGAGCTTATTCTCTCAAAGAAAAGGCAAAAGAAAATAATGTCACGCTCACGGAGCAAGTAGGAGAATGACGTCAGCCTCCCTCAGGGAAATCCGTCGGTTATTGTCTCTTTTCAGCGCTTTCGGAACAGTACAGAAGCTCATGAGTCTTATAGTTACCACTGGAGGAAAGAAATTGGGGGAGATGCTGAAATGCAAGAAAAGAGACGAGAAAAACAACATATAGCGTGGTATACAGGATACATGTGGTAAATGTCACCGCGATATATTACGGAGAGACCGGACGGGAATGGAGACGCGCATACAGTGAGCACAAGGGCGGACCTTGAGCACCACAGGTCCTCTAATGGCCTTTTGGCTCATGTGGATGAAGAGGGACATTCTTGACAATTGAGTCAGCGCGGTTAGTCTCAGAGAAGCTTAGGCAATAAGCCAGCGAAAAGTGGTTGAAGGTCGTTCATAGCAAAGGGTAATGACCATCAACGCATCAGCGGCTTCTTTCCGACAGCTTCGTTGCCGCGACCATAATAACAGAGTAATATGAGTCATTTTCATAGTAGAGCATTATATAGGGAAGTGACCGTGCTGTGCACAAAAGGTAGAATTTCTCTGTAGGTAAAATATCGATGTCTCTTTTTAATTATTTTATAACGCCCCTGAAGAAGTTAATTACAATGAACGTTGGGTGTAATTTGTTGTTTAATCTTTTTATTCATTATATATACTATATATATACATATAAAATATATAATATATATATATATATATATAAGTATATATATATATATATATATATATATATATATATACGCCAACCCGAGCGAGTGTTCGGGTAGGAGGGGTACGTCACCTTCCCCCCTTGGCGTTTCGCCACTGATTGAGCTAGAGTTTCGATTAGAAGACGAGCGTGCTGCTTGTGATGAGAGGAAGACATTACTACCAAAATTTAAGGTTCCTGGGTCAATAGGTGATCTCTGAGGTCAGGTCAATGTCCCAAATGTCACAAATCGAAAATGTGTGAAAATTAAGTACTGATTGAGCCAAAATGGTGAAGGAGCAACTAAGTATGTATGCATAAGCAATGCCTAGTTTGAAATCAGCGTCACAAAATGACCTGAAAGTGGTCAAATTATAAAAAGATCGTGTCAGTTCATCTGAGGTCAATGACCTCGGTTGACCAGTGGAATCGCGTGACCCTAGCGGAACATAGTTATATTCATGTAAAGTAGATCCCAGATTTGAAATCAGCATCACAAACTGTCCTAGAAACGGCCAGAAGCAAAAAAAAAGTAATCTGAGGTCATTGGAGGTCAGTGACCTTGGTTGCCTCAGAAAACGTCAGTCGAGGTCACAATCTCAGCGGAAGCTACAACTGTCACTTGGAAACACATTTGAATATCCTCCTGAACAACAAACACTCGGAAACTGCGCATGTAACGATCATCGACGATATGGAACGCCAGTTCCACCTGACATGACCTTGAGAAACAGGCCATAAGTTGGAAACAGGCGCGGATCCAGGGGGCGCTTGGGCGCCCCCCTGAACCGGGTCTTTTCTATGGCGCGCCCGTAGGGTGCGCCCGGAGGGCGCAACTTTTTGTATTGGGCGCCCCCCCCCCCTGACCGAAATCCTGGATCCGCGCCTTGGGAAATGCTCAGAGTATGTGTCAAATTGTTTAAAAGTAGGGTTCTGAAAGTTTCACTGCAATCGGTTGATATATAACCTAAGTTATTTTGGAAAACCGTGGGGTGGCAACCACCCCCTACCCGGGCGAGGTCAAGGTCCAAGTGAGCGCCTAGCTGATTACGAGCGCGCTCGCTCGTTTTTACTTGGTTTATGAGAGAAAAATCTGCTTATGAGCGACACCGACCCAAACCACCCGACCCAATCCAGCCCGACCCGACCCGACCCGACCCGTGGCGACGCTTTTTAAAGCTAATATCTCTTTAACCGCACTTCCGATTGACAAGCGGTCTTCTTTGCTGAGAAGCCCCATCCAACCAATCCTGCTTTTTACCAGTGCCGACTCATGTGTGTGACTACCACTGTGCGTGACGTGACGCGTGCCGCGTGAGGCGTGTTGAAAGGAGTTTTGTCGCAAAAACTCCGCAACGGCTCGGCTGATTGGGTTCGAATTCGGTGAGTGGTTGGGGACCTCTCAGCCGCCGCCTTTCCACAAGTCAGGGGTGGGGTGGCTCTGCACGTGCGCACGTGCGCACCTTTTTTGTATCTCAGAAACTGCTTGCCCGATTGAGTTGAAATTCACCATACATTTCCTTCGCGCTCGCTCGCTCATCGCCAACTATGGCGCTGTATTGGTTTACATTAACAACCCTGGACTTCTGCTCTTCATTCTAAACCCATTTCCACTTCTGAGGTAGCTGAATAGTGAACACAGTATCATGCATCTGCCAACAACAAGCTTATTGTGAAACCGGATAGCATCATTTCACTCTCCCTCAGCACTCGGCCCACGCCACGCATCTCTAAGTGACGCGTGGCTTACGTGCGGCGGCTCGGTCGTGCCCGGTAATTGGCCTGTCCGCTGGGAGTGACAACGGAGCTCTCTCCTGCCGGGCTGCGGTCGTGACAGCCGGGCAGCGACGCGTGCGCCGTCCGTCGTGCTCTGCCGTGCTTCGTTCGCCACGAACGCGCCGCGACGTAATGCTGACGTCACGGCCAGTGTGAAGTGACGGGCCGGACGGCTGAATGTGTCCCGACGCTGACAGACTGACAGACTGACAGACTGACTGAATGTGTCGCGACGCTGACAGACTGATGACGCAAAGCCGAGACACGGGACGATTCCTCACCTGTCTCGAGGAGACCTGGCGACTTTTGACCCATGAGGACGATATTAGCTGCTGGTCCGCTGTGTTCAGCGCAGGGTGGGTATAGATGATCCCCCTCTGTCCCACTCCCCTCTTCTGAGGTCGCCGGGGCTATGTACGGGTAGGAGCGGAACGCTGCTGGGATGATCACCATTTCACATATACTGTTGGACACTGACGGCATCCGGTCAGCGTCCAGTAACTACTGACTTCGGGAATTGCATTGCAAGGGGCATCCGGTTCGCAGAAATTTCAGGAGCTGTGAGTCTCCTATGATGAAAGGCCTTTCATTTGTTTGTATTGTATCCACAGTTCCAAAAATATTATTCAGAGTTCTCTTTGTAGTGGATCAGTCAATACCGTTTCCTGGAATGTGTAATCAAGAATGGTATGCTTCCTTCATGAATTGATCGGGAGCACTATTTGTTGTTGAAGCCTTCGTCCCTGACTTGCCAGCCAGCATGACGCCTGCAGCAGTGGCCAATATGATGCCTTAACCCTCACCAGTGTAGGGGGTGGATGCCACCCCCTCGGTTTTTCCAAAATAACTCACGTAAATATGAACCGATCGCAATAAAACTCCCAGTACCGCACGGCGTACTTTGAATGAATTTAACACGTACTCTGAAAATTATTAACTTCTTACCCGTATGACCCATGACCTTTGACCTGTTTCTCAGGGTCGTGTTTTGCGAAACTGACGTCCCGTAGTAACGATCCTTGAAACATGTGCAGTTCTCCAGTGTTTGTTGTTCAGGAGCATATGCAAAGGTGCTTCTAGGTGACAGTTGTGGCTTCTGCAGAGATTGCAACCTCAATTGACCTTTTCAGAGGTCAACGGACGTCACTGATCTCCGATGACCTCAGATGTCTTTTTTCGTCTTCTGTCCGTTTCTAGTGCAGTTTGTGACGCTGATTTCAATTTTGGAATCCATATAACATGATTATATGTTTTAGCACTTGTTGTATGTAAGGCATTTATATTTAATATGAATGTATATGTATCTTTGAACGGCCTCCTTACAAAGTAAAACACACAAAGTTGAAAAATAATGGATAGTTATTGATGATTTCGACCACAGGTCATTATCAAAATATACCAAAAAACTTTTTTTATATTTTGATAATGACCTGTGGTCGAAATCATCAATAACTATTCATTATTTTTCAACTGTGTGTTTTTTTGTAAGGAGGCCATTCAAAGATACATATACATTATACATTCATATTAACATGATTATATGTTCCACTGGGGTCATGCACTGCCAAAGTTCAACCGAGAGCATTGTTCTTAGATGACCTGACACTATCTTTTTTAATTTGGCAGTTTTTAGGTCATTTTGTAATGTTGATTTCAAATTTGGTGTCTATTTAGCATTCTAAGATGTTTTTTTACGATTTTAGCTCGACAAGTTCTCATTTTTTACACATTTACGATTTGACGACATGTGATGGCATTTGAACATGACCTCAGAGGTCACCTAATGACCCAGGAACCTGAAAATCGGGATGTCAATGTCTTCCTCGCGTTCACAAGCAACACACTCGATTTTTTAATCGAAATCTCTAGCTCAAATTCAATAAGGGGCCAAACGCCAAGAGGAGGTTCGTACCAGCCAACCCCCACCCCCTACAAGGTCACGCAGTGCCCTACACGGGCGAAGGTTAAGGTGCCCCAGGCGAGGTCAGCGCCGAGACGAAATCAGATACAATCAGTCAATCACACTGAGAACGAGACAACAGCAACAACAACAAACACATTGATTTTGAAAAACAAAAATAAATACGAATATTGATTCACAGATCGGTGCAAAAGCGAAACCGCTTATACAAGGCACCTCTCTGCAATGGTTGGACTGCAATGGTGCAATGCAATGGACATGTCAATGGTGACAGCATTAATGACATGCATCGAAATGGCTGAGTTCACGGCCGAGTCTCAAGCGGCCACCACGGAACAGCGCTTCTAGAAATGCATGCAGTGCAATAAACAGGTGTGCGTTATATAGACATCTTCAGTCACAAGACTGAAGGGAATGTTGGGTCTTTGGGAAATGGGTCTTTGGGGAATGTTATTACAGTCAATCTAAGATAGTAGGAATTGGTGAGGCTAACAACAATCACAAGTCAAGTTCCTTGGTGCATCATTTACAAATCGTTTTGCAAATATGAGTGATGTTTTTTTGTGTCGAGTAGTGTTATTTCCAAGTCATCTTTGTTGCGCTACAAATATCTAGCTTATGAAATGTCAGTTAGTATTAATTGTAATATTGCGTCGCCCAAAGCTTTAAAACCACTTTCAAGTTGAGATAGTTATAACTCAGTGTCAGTCAACAACGTCTAGCTTTCGACTTTTCATACTTCTCAGAAACAAACTATAGTTGTATCGCACGCGAGGAATATATCAATGAGAATGGGAGCCATGATTGCACTTCTCTTAATCGTATTTGCATAGGACGGATATTAAGGAAGTTAACTGACACATCAAACACTTTTGCCAATGTTAGTGTCGTCGGTAAACATCATTATTGCCAGCGACTTGCTGTTTATTTTCTGTTTCCTATTCGCATGTTTGCTTACATCTGCGTCACCGGATTTGTGTCTCGTCTATACTTACTTTGCTTTCTTTGTTTGCATTTAAGTGAGCAGGAAACGCTTCATAGGAGGCATTAGAGCTCTGAAGCGAATCCGAGCGGGATGCGTCCCCAGCCGCAGCTTTTTGCAGCGCACACCCAGACCGACGCCTATCCCAGACCGACGCTTATCCCAGACCGACGCCTATCCCAGACCGACGCCTATCCCAGACCGACGCCTATCCAGACCGACGCCTATCCCAGACCGACGCCTATCCCAGACCGACGCCTATCCCAGACCGACGCCTATCCCAGATGAGTCGCTCCGAAGACAGCGCCGTCTCGTTTCTCAGCCAGCTGTCCAGAACTCCGAGACGTGGGCTCGACATCCACCTCCCCTGGGTCCTCGTCTTGCTCCACATCAAAGCTGGCAGCTTTGCTTCTCAGTGCTTATCTTGTAATACAATCAAAAGAGCAGCTCCGTTGTTATTAGAAATCTACTCTATCCACGATTGGCAATTTAATATAAGCCCGCGCGCTACTGCAGGGGTTGCGCCGAACACGAACTGGCAGGGGGGGTGATTTCCGCCCCCCGTGAGATCTCCTAAAACTACGACACTAGCCGACAAGCGGAAAAACGGCATTAGATAGCTTAGGCAGCTCTATAGAAAGTATTCCAGTGTTTTCTTAGATCAGGTCACAATTGAGCGTCGACAGGAGTTGGTCACCCAATAGGTCCAGATTTGTTCGCGGCTATTAAAGGGACCTCTTTTAGGACTGCTTTTCCAGAAACCCCCACGATATTATCTGCGGAAACTATGGAACCTAAGTCTTAGAGCAATATGAAATAGTTTGATATAAAGTTATGACAATCGTATTAGTCCTGTGCAAATTCAGCTAGATCGCATGGTTATGTCCTTCAAAATTGATCTCTAGATCAAGTTAGTTTATTGTGCTCCAAGTGAGGCTCCAATCGAAGGTCAAAACATACTGTTTTTTAGCAAAACAGTGTTTTTGTGAATAGCATGGTCACCCAAATATAGAAAGATGAGGAGTAAACATTTTTGACGCCATCGTGTTTGTCTCATTGATGGCTTTGAAACACTATATAAACGGTTTACTAATCGTGGATACAAAGCGTCAAACTTCGCCAAATTGATCCGTCAAAGGTCTAAAGGTCATTTGGGTGAACATAGGGTCATGTTGCATATGGGGCAACGCGGCGCATGTTACTTGAGACGAAACAACCAGTTGGTGTCAAAACTAATCCGTTCTCTATCTTTCTATCAAGCGTTTATTAGCAAAAATTACATTGACTGATGACCCCTCAAGATTGACCTAGCTGACCTGTAGAGATCACTGAGGGCAAACATAATTGCAATCCTATGATCCATTTAGAATGAGCGAAAATAGCATGATTCTGAAAGAATTAGCCTGATGCTACATTGTCACATAAATTTTATGAAAGGGGGTATATGCAGGTATGTTTATTTTCCCATTCACTTATAATGAGGAGGTCCAGAAATATGACCTGTGACCGGGCTGGTATAACACAGAGTATAACAAAAAAATCCCGAGTTATAATACCGGGGAATTGTAGGGGTACTGAGGTATGTATATTCTTATGAGATATGCGGTGAGCAAGTTTCTAAAAAATCTTTCGAAAAAGAAGACTGGGCCTGGTTGGCCAACGAACGTGTCCAAACTAATTTTGAAAGGTGAAGGTGAGCCTTGACAAGGACTTGGTGACGCATCTAGACTGATGATGACCTTCAAGTCAAAATATCTTCCAAAGTGTGGGTAAATTGATGCCCAAAACAGGTGTACGAAATTTGGCGGCGCGCTGCGCGCCGCCCGTTTTCCGCTACTGTCCCTGAAAACTCTGAAGGGGGCGGAAAGCAACCCCCAACCCCTGCAGTGCGCGCGGATAATATTCGGTTTACTCGCATTTGTTTGAAGGGAGTGGGTGCCTACTCTTTTAAATGGTCAAATTATAGGTTGGTGTTTAGCGGTATGATAGCTTATTGCATTTAGGATTACTTTGGTTACGATAAAATTCACAGTCTGGAGCCCCCTTTAGTTTTATTTTTGCTTATATTCTGTTTTGCATTTGTTTTGTTCTCAAAAGATCAATAAACGATCGTCCACTATAAACAGAATAGCGAAGATGTTACTATAATGCGCGCCTAAAAGACGTAATCAAACCTTATGAGCCGAGATGTGTATCGGGATTTTGTTTATAGTTTATATTCATGGAGAATACTGTTCGGGGAATGTTATGAATCGTCAATACACAAGCTGTTATATGAGAGTTTGCTCACAAGGAGTCTAGTTTTCTGATTGGCCCAGAAGATAACATATTATGTTCTAGCAAGTTGGTAAAATTTAAGAGCAGACGCCTTTCCTAGTAGCGAAAGCTGGCCTCTGGCGACCTTATCGATAATTAAGAATAGCTCGAATTACTGCCAGTTATAGTGATTGCGACCTTGGAAAAGAATACCTTCTCAGAAATATTTTCGTACAAAGTTGCCATTACTTGGGTGTAATATAGCAGATCGAAGTACATGGCTAAATTCAGAAAAATATGGTCTACAGACTAGTGTCAACAACTCCACATGACCAATGTGAGTAGGCACACTCCCTTTAATACGATGCTCATGCTTGTATATGGTTTTAGTAATACAAAATATGTAATGCTTGGAAATTTTGTTTGGGTATCGTTCATAAGTGATTTTCATACATATATTCTGGTATTTGAAAATATTCGAAACTGTTAGTTTTGTGGGTATTTCTTCAGTTAAAAAATGGGGTCAAAAATCACAATTTTCCTACATCCGGAATAGCCACATTCTAGCCCTTGGCATTTGCTATCTTTGATAGTTGTGATTGCCTTTTTGCATATGCATGCTCCTTTTGCTTTGTAAATGGCTTTTGTACAGCGTGCTGAATTTAATCTGATTTTGTGTCAAACTCGTGTGTAGTGACGTCACTTAATGTGATATAACTGGATGTTTTTCAACGAAATTGCTTTATTTTTGCACAGAAGACGTCAAATTGATGTAAAAAGGTACCCGAAGTTTTGGGCTGATAGCGCTTTTCATTTGTAAGCTATTGTGGAAACACATCAGGGTGGTTCTTACTCGCACACCACCTCCCCCCTCAGCCAATGACGGTTTAAGAGAAGAAATACTGATGAAATAGGAACTAATTTGTATTAGTAAAAAACATCCACATCAGAAAACAAGTGCACATTATCGCAGGTACATCTTAGTCGTCTAACCTTAATCTTCTAACCATATGCTTCAGAAGCAGTTGCTTACACTTTTCGAACCGACCCTACGTAATAATAATTAACAGTGACATTATGAAGTGTGACTTGAAGCATCCATGACAACTCTGATACCTTAATCCTTCCATCATGAGTGAGAAGGAGCTGGTTTGAATAACAGTTCTGTTTATCATGACTTCAAAATAATAATTAGTACTGGTTCAACACATGACATGTTTACGAAGATAAGACGCCGAGAGGGTGTGATGTGGCCATGTCACCTCTCTGGGCTCACACCACCCGTCTTGGCTCGTCTGTGTTCCGGTTCTCCGCTGTGATCGAGTAGGTCATTCAGTCCGCGGGTCACAAGTCGCCTTCAACATTCAGCAACGTTCGCAAATTGGCAGCATTTAACACTTATACTATAATTATTGGACATTGCGTGGTTTAACCCGCGCGCTACTGGGGTTCGAAGTTCGAACACCTCCATTGCGGTTTTATCGAGGTTACAAAAACAATGCGGCGGGTAGCGTCGCCACATTTTGTCAACTTTATCATTGATCCGTTCTACATCTTTTGTTTAAATATTAGTTTCGTGTCCGATCAGGTCAGGTCACCAGGTCACGTCAAGTGACCCCAACTCCAAAAAAGTATGCGGTCGTGCTATGGCCACAGTTTCTGAGGGATCTACATGACACTTTCTGGATTGCATGATGCCATCAGTATTTACCAAATATTTATCTCGGATTTTCTATATCGGTGTCAAGAGGTCGGATTAATTTCGTGGCCTCCCCATTTTAAGTAAAGGAGAAACATTACAATGCTTCTTATTTCGAGGATGCATGATATCAGTCCATTTCCTTCTGGATAATGTTATCATTAGATATTGTTGATGATCCAAGTGTTTTTTAGTTTGATGATCCAAGTTGTTGATGATCCAAGTAAAAGTTTTGTTCAGTGATCCCTACGGGGTGATCTGAGGTCATCCAAGGTCACCAACAATTTGTCGTCGATAACTCTCGACATAATGAAGATACAGAAGTGAAACTGTCACCAATGTGTTTGTCTCATCGAGACACGTCTCCCAGTATGCAACATGATTTACTCGGGTCACCACTTGACCTTGAACTGATATATTTTTTTATTGAAATTGACCTTGCTTGGTGTTCATTAATGTGATTCGAAGCACCTCGACAAGACAAACACGATGGTCCTAGTAGCGCATAACCTTGTCACAACGTTATGGTAACGTTGGCAACGTCGGGACAACGTTCATACGACGTTATTACGTCGTGAAAACGTTGTCACAACGTTTTGAAAGTAATGAGTGCTACTAGGAGGCGTCACAGCTACTGCTTGATCTTTTTCAAGTAAAAAGATATTGTGAAAAACACGTATGGCAAAAAATGGCCTTTTGTACTAATATCCCTAGTAAAGTTACTATTGATCTGAGACAAAAAATTGCTTCGGTCATATTTTTCAACTTAATTTCGACGAGCTTTCGAACGTTTTTTTTCTCGCTTCGTTCGATATGAGCCGAGATCGAGAGGGGTGTTCACCCCCCCCCCCCCCCAGTAGGGCGTGGAAAATCCAGAGGCCCAGCGGACTATGGGCCAGAAGCCCGATCTAGCCCGTCATAATTGATTGTTGACCTCATGTGACCTTTTTCAGCCTCAGGTCATTGGCATGGGCACTTCGAGCAAGCGTTATGATTTTGGAAACCATTTCGTACTCATTTCAATTGATTTAGCTTATCTTTTGGTCACCAGATGGCTCTTGATTCCGGCCGGTCTAGGCCGGCCACGTATTTCGGTTTGCTCTATTCTGATTGCATTGCCGCCGAATAGTAGGTAGGTACTCAGGGACACAGAAGTCAGTCAGTAGGTAGGTACTCAGGGACACAGAAGTCAGTCAAACATACTGATATTGCTTTGAAATTTGGTTTAGGTATCGTCCATACTTGATTCTCGAATATATCTTTCGTTTTTTATTATATTCCCCTAAAAAGGTCTTGTGATTAAAGCAATTGTTTTTGACGACTTTTGTATCACCCCGCTTGGGTGCGGGGACAAGTTTGGGCAGAAAGTTGGACTTGCCACAGCAAGCCAAGCCATTGAGTGTCACAACCACGCTCGTATCCCCGTGTCATCGTGTGTTATCCATTAGATCGGCTCTATCGGAAAAGCTGCATTCAAGTTTTTGCCGACATTTATGTTATGTAAACAAAAGTTGTCAGTAAAAGCACGAACAACCCTACCTTTAGTTTTAATTTTGATTAAATAATGTAGCCAAGGTTCCATTTTAACCTGAAAACATGCACATTTTAAATGTTTTGCTCTATCCCATTCGTCATCACATCGTAAAGATACATCAATTTTGGGAGCGGCTGACTCCCTGCTGTAAGCTTCATATAAAGTTCCGTGTTTCGGTGCCGTTTATACGTCCACGTGTGATTACACTAAAAAAACTATTACCACATTCTTAATCCATGGTCAATTCTGAACATTTTTGTGTATGTTCTATATGGAAATGGAAAAATTACTCAAAGCAATTATGGCGGGCTAGATCGGGTTCGTGGCCCATAGTGCAGCGGGGCGCGGGCAAAGTTAGAGCCAGAGTAAAGTTGTTGACTCATAAGTGAAAACTAATCGAGTTAACAAAGAGCCAACAGATCAAAGTTAACAATTTTGATTTTCATTTGTGACCTTACCTTGAATCGGGACTTTATTATGAACTAAACCCGCGCTTGGCCGGGTGGGGTTTTTAGACAGTTAGACTAAGGTTTGTCGAGGATAACGGAAAAACGGCGGCGCAAAGTGCCACTGGTTTTTGCACAGCTATTGCAGCATCAAATACTCACATGTTGTGAAATTCTTGACTTTGGATCATCTCAGGTCAGGTCACCAGGTCAGGTCATGTGACCCTACCTCCAAAAAAGTAAGCAATCGTACTACAGCCACAGATTTTGACCGATCGTTTTCGTACTCACAATATTTCATCAGGACAAAAATACCTACAATTTGTGTCTCGAATTTTCTTATATCGGTGACCTAAGGTCAGGTCGATTTCTTGAACTCCCCATTTTAAGACAATGGAAAATATTAAAATGCTTATTTTCTGAGGATACGCAATATATCATCCCAATTCCTTCTGGATCATGTTGTCATTGGCCATTATTGAAGACCCAGGTGCAATTTTGGTTCAGGGACTCCCCACAGGGTCAGCCGAGGTCAACAACACTATTTTGTCAATAACTCCCGATAAGATCAAGATAGCGAAGTGAAACCGGCACCAATGTGTTTGTCTCGTCGAGACACGTCTTCCAATATGCAGCATGACGTAATTGGGTCACCACTTGAACTTGACCTGAGGTCAAATTTCTGCGTTAGTCTTACCTGGTCATCATGAATTGTATTCAAAGCGTCTTGACGAGACAAATGCGATGGCGTCAAAATCATTGACTTATCCTTATTAGGTAAAAATATATTTACGATTACAGATTTAGCGAAAGCTGTCTTTTTGACTATTGATGACCTCTGGATTCTAAGCGATTGACCTTATTTAAAATCTGAGGACATGATGGCATTTTCATTTTTTTCCCAGAGTGTTCCATTGCTTTTTCGTTTGTTCCTAGCTTTGGTAGTTCCTGAAATAGTTGGGGTTTTCTGGGGCGAAGTCCTAAAACCGGAACATCTGACCTTTGATGACCTGGTGACCTCAATATTGACCTGGAAAAAACATATCTGAAATAGTTTCTAAATGCTTATTGACGAGACGAACTTTCAAACTTTTTATGTCTATGTCCAAGAGGAGCCTAGTTCGAAGCGTGGGGCTTCGAAGCAACCCCCCCCCCCCCTCCGCTACGGCGAAGGTTGCGCCGAGCACCGGCACGGCGCGGGTTAATGTCAGCCTATGTAGTGCTACCTCTATCCATTTTTTAAAGGGATCATAAGACCTTTTCGAATGTCTTCTAATAATTTTATGGAGGATGGAAGCGATGCAACAATATTTTAATCGAAACGTTATTATCCCACTTTTCAACGAATGTTGTATATAAAAGCTATTTGATCAGCTTTGTTATTAAGTTACTAATTACAGATTATATAGCACAGCAACTTTCTAGTCCAAATTTGCCAAAAGAAGAAAACGAGGCATATATTGCGCTCTGAATACAAGCAACGCACAATGTAAACACGTGGTGTAAGCACACAGAGTAAACAAAGTTGGTGGCAATTGCCGATCATGTGCGCTGCAATCGTCGAACCATTTCTTCAAACACTGCTCTAAATTAAAACGACCATAGGGAGCTCGACTCGAATGTTGAATGCAGGACGAATTGCAATGACCTAGGTCTCGCCGAACTCATTTCGCCGTAATAATACAAATGGTTTTCTAAGTCATTATCTTCAACTGATTTCCCATGATGGTGCCAAAGGAATCATGTCTGCATACCTTTAATTGTTATTTGAGGGCCTAATGGCCGCCTAAAATGGGGGGTCATTCCTTCCAACCTTCGCTACGGGGCGATTGGAGTCAACTATTATTGGAATGATACTGGATGCCCGAAGTCATTAAGAATGACATTATATTCTGATTTGCATGAACTGAAGTAATGTTACAACTAGTTATGAACCTAATTTTGCCTTTTTCCCCTATTTGGGACCCCCAATATCATTGCAGGAGATAGGCAAGAAAAGGGCCACGGGTTTACGTGTTTTTATTTCTACGGCTCTAACCAGGAACATTATTTGCGTGGAACGGCTTACGAGTTTGAACGTGATTTTGGTATACTTAAGACATTTTCAAGTTTTAATTAAAATAAAATCTGCAATATAAACTAGCCTCGTGTACCACTGCATTGCCACCTCAATAAAGTGAAAAGGTCTTTAGATCCTTTAAAGGGATTATACGAGTTCCCGTCACTGAAAGGAAAGGCACTCTTTTGCAGTTGTAAATGTGCTTAAAACACGTTAAGACATATGAGAGTGACCTCGTTGCGCCATTTAATGCATTTTTCAGCAATTACAGCGTTTAAACTTTGACATTTCAAGACTTGTAATCTGATTAAACGAGTACTGACGGGATACTGTACAACCACTTTTAATATCTCTATCCTTGGGCGCGATACCCGGGCGAGTAAGAGAACGGCTGTTGTTACCTTCAGTAACAAGTACTGCAAATAAAAAGTACGCGGTGGCATCACCGAGCACTTTGAAAACGTCCTTACGTAGGAAGATGGCATTTTCCAGAATAAAATTGTGGTATACCGTGGGCCTTCTACACCTTTATCATAAGTACGTTTTACAATGTAACTAAATTATTCTGTGGAAAAACCCGTATAATCCTATTAAGAGGTGGATAAACTGAAGGACATTGGTCTCTTGCTGCTTATAACCAGTATTCCAAAGTGAGATATTCTTTATCTTTTGCCGTCGATCCAACAAGTCAATAATATTATTTAAAGCCCCAGTCATATAACCAGCATTCCGTAGTGAGATATTCTTTATCTTTTGCCATCGATCCAACATGTCAATAATGTTATTTAAAGCCCTGGTCAGTGGTCATATAACCAGCATTTCGTAGTGAGATATGCTTTATCTTTTGCCGTCGATCCAACATGTCAATAACGACCTATTAAAGCCCCACTCAACATCGGGTTAGTTACAACATTACAGTAAAAACAGCATGACATGCCGTGATAGACTCTCATCAAAAGAACATCCAAGACTTCAGACTTGCATCCTGGAAAGGAATGCCTCAGCCCATCAATCCCTTGGCGCCACGGACGCCCAATGAACGGTGCTGAGCTGCTGAAGAGAGACCGGCGGTGGCTTGGTTCCATTCTGAGCTGTGGCCGCCGAGGGAAGGAATGCGATCACTGCGGTGTCTCCGTGGCGCCGACTGCGACAGGGGGGTTCAAATGACGCTTCAAGCTGCGCTCAGCAGCAATGACATCGGCACGGTATCATCAAAGTCTGAAGGCACTCGATGTATGAAACAATTCAGTGCGGTCCCGCAAGAATTGTGAGAGAAAAAAAAACGCATTCACGAATCATAAATAGGCCGTGTCCGAGTATTTCCAACCCGCATTTCCTCATCAGTGCATTGGGCGCAAAAAACAACTTTGTGATAAAAATCCTTAAACCAGAAATCGGAACATTAATGCTTACTGCTTCATCATATGGCTTCCCACAGAACTTCCGAGAAGTATTCTGGTTCAGAAATTACCCCACTACAGTAGGTCAAGCACAAGTATGCAAGTATGAAATGCAATATATTCGGGTTAAACATACATTTGGTTCGATGTTAAGAGGCACCGCAAGCGGGAGAGGAAAGCGAGTTCGAAGAACTTGTCGGGATAAAATATGCATGCCGGCCACAAATCACACGCGCGCATCTATATGCAAATGCATCATATTTATGCAAATGTTCATCGATTCTGCGAAAACGAGTAAAAGCTTGTACGTTAGCGCACAGATAACTCAGTGCTATGGAATGTGGATATAGCTGTCGTAAGGCCGAGGCATTGATCCGATTGGTCTGCATTGTTCGTCTGCCGGATATCCGAGCCGAACCTGCCTTCAGCTGACTCATGGTGCCCGCAGGCCAGTCATTCATGGCTGGCCGCCCCGTCAGAGACAGCCGCTGTCAGAGCCAGTGATGCGGTCTGCAGCACGTGTTCGCAGCGACCGGTCCAGCGTGTGCTTCGACCGGGATTTAACGGCTGACAGTGCTACGAGTGAATACATCCGTTCTTAGATTTTATCTCGCACTGACTGTATGTTCATAGATGTTTTGCAGGCTCAACTTTTATGTGTAAATAATTGTCAATTTCAATATTTATTTTACAGTTTTAATTGTTTCCAAGCCACGGCATTAGGTTTCATTGGTTTTTGGTGAAAATAATAGCCGTTTTCACGATGGATTATTGCGATGAAAAGATTCTGAATCTTTCGGTGAAATGTTTTAGTATGTAAGTTTTAGTATATGATCTTCGATTAAATAAAATTACCTGAATTAGTCGATATTATAATTTTCAAGGGGTTATGAAAACATAAAATGAGCTCATACAAGATTATGAATACAAAATTGGCCGTTTCTAAAGAACATATGCGTCTAGAGTCCATTCGTTCAGTTAAGCATACCGCCATACAAGTTACTCAATCTGGCAGCTTCATGGATCACAGGTCTGCCTTCGCATGGCGCAATGATGCGCTAGAAACGATTCGCTGGCCATTGCTGGGCAAGTCCATTATGAGTTAAGAGGGGGGTCAGTCCGTTGAGCGACCAATAGCGTGCCCGGGATATTAATGTTTTGGAATCTTTTGAAAAGTTTCAGTAGGTGGAGATCACAGAATTGATCACATCACAATTAACCTTTATATAATTATCTTGCTAATTACCACCAAAACGCAATTTTGTAACATACTATAGATATTCTTACCAGCATATTACAAAATTCTGAGAAACATTTCAAGACAAGATACGCATGCCAAAAATGTGTAATTAAGGAATGGAAAAGTATACTAAAACTTGCATACTAAAACATTTTAAAACATTTTGAAATATTTCGCGTAAAATAGCCCATCGTGAAAACGGCTACTAAAATATTTTAAAACATTTTAAAATATTTTAAAACGTTTCGCGCAAAATAGCCCATCGTGAAAACGGCAAATTTAACGAGCCCAGCAGCGTTTTCTTTATACAGTCAAGACATTGCATCTGCATGATAAAATAATACCATGTAAAAGTGCTGCAAGATTAAAACTGAACATGAAAGCGATCATAAAACTCTGCATGCAATTCCCCAAGTAGCAAAAATATTTGCACAAGATAGCAGCGCCGCAAATATGCTCTGAACTCGCTCGTCCTTCCGTGGAGTTGCAGAAAATCTTAATATGAGCGGCCTGCCCGCCCCAGCCCGACCCCACACGTGGAGGACCTTTTGAGAATATATAATATATCTGCAGCCGCACGTCCGATTGACGAGCGGGCTTAGAGTTTAGTGGATGAGGCTACTCACTACTCAGCAGGTGTTTTTAGATCAGTGCTGACTCACGTGGATGACAATTGACAACCACTGCGCGTGGCGCGTGCCAAGCGACGGGTGTGGGAAAGGTGTTTTATCGCAAAAACTCCGGAACGGCTGGGCCGATTGTGTGCAAATCTGGTGCGTGGTCAAGGATCCCTCAGGCGCCACTTTCCCACAAGTCAAGAGAAGGGTGCGTCTGCTTGTGCGCACGTGCACACCCCTATTATATATCTCAGGAACAACTGAGCCGATTGCGTTCAAATTCAGTGTTTGGTTAGTGACCTCTTAGCCGCCAATTTATCACAAGTCAGGGGTAGGACGCTTCTGCAATTGCGAACGTGCAAACTCATATTTTATTTATCAGCAACGGCTGAGTTGATTGTGTTCAAATTTGATGTGTGGTTACTGGATAGGGGACATCTCAGCTGCCCCTTTCCAACAAGTCAGGGGTAGGATCATGTGTGCACGTGCACACCTCGTCCTCTATTCTACATCTCAGGAACGGCTGAGCCTTGTGTTTAAATTTGGTGTGTGGTTGGGTACTACAAGCCAGGGATGGGATGCCTTATGAATGCGTGTGCATACTAACCTCACCATACATTTCCTTCCGCCGCACCCGTTCATCGCCAACTACGGCGCCTTCCAGGTAAATACGCCATCCCAGACAGTCTGCTAGCTGCAGTCCACGCATTATTTCTGATGGCTGCTTTGAGCTTATCGTTAGACTTCGACGCTTGAAATATGGCCGCTGTGACGATCGATTCTGTTTATCAGAGGTCAGTCATCACCAAAATATGATATTTACGTATTGTCGTGTAATATCATGTCATTTTGATATAGTAGATACCTGTATGAACGTTTGCTTGGATATATCCGCATGTCTGTTCGTGTCTGATTGTAGTTCGCATGACCATAATGAGTATTGTATGCCTAGCGTCGTTTTCAGCGTGTCTCCCTTTCTCTATTGTTCCATTTTTGGCATGGCATTCGGAGAGACCCTATATTGCGGAGTGCGTTGCACTTTAAAATGCAAATATCAGTGCAAATATAAATTAGCAAACACAAACAGCATGCATGTTTATGGTCCGGAAGCTGTTCCTTCTACAATGACGAATAAAGCATCTCATTATTCAGTTGTCTGCCCGTCACTTTCGCGCCATTAATTCGCCGATCACCTACAACAAAAGGAAGCGAGCCAGTGTGATGGGCATGCCATTACGAAGACGAATGGACGCGATGCCCTTGCGCAATCCATGCAGCAGTAGTCGAGATTTGCGAAGCAAAGGCCATGTGTTCTGGCTAACAGACATGTGATTGACACAAAGTGGTTTTCAAACGCTATCAAGATTTACGGAAGGAAAAGCAATTCTTATGAATGGATACATGTCACGGAAAATGCTATACAATGTCCATGTATATCTCTTCTGTTATAATCCTTACGGTAAAAATGGTGCTATAGCCTTCCAAAACAAATTTTACGCCTCTTGGCGGCGCAATTGTTAAGTGGCTGTCATTTTTCTCACAATATTGATACTTGTGAATGTGATGTTTCAGGACAGTTGCGTACATGCTTTATGAAAAGGAAAGCATGCATTTGAATATATTGTATTTTAATATATTATATAATATATATTATATATTATAATATATTGCATTTTAATATATATTATTAAATAGGGTTAACGCGCTTATTCCGTTAATAAGTGATTGAGCTTCATCATTGCAATAAATCACCTGTCACCTAATACAAATATGAGTGAAATATCATACGACAAAAGCGGGACAGCTTCTGCCATATACCATCTGATGACGTGGACCAGAATGTGCGTGGTGCATACAAGTTAAATACTTCGATGTGATCATCATCATCATCATCATATATTTATTTGTTTTGTACCTCGCGAGTCATTCGATTAACAAAACAAAAGGATCGGCGCAAAAGCATTGCTTAAATAAGCGCACCTATCCTTTTAATCACTCAAAAGCAGATCAACTCACTCTCACAAGGTCTTCAACTAACACAATCTAGATTAGATACATACATGGTATTACATTGCATGGCCATGCCTGTCATAACTAATGAATACATATCTACATGGTAAACGATTACTATACATTACAAATTATTCGGCTAAAAGTCGACTGTTTTTTAACAAGAAATTTTGGAAACCCTCAAAACTCCTCAGCAATGATGAAGATACTGCCTCCTAAAATAAGCAATTCTTAGAAGAGGTAGATCAAGTATTTCGTCCCATCCGCTGTGAGGACTTCAGGCAGAGCTAAGAAAGCTTAAAATGTGCACTCTATTGCGAACCTTTGTAAAAGCTGCTTTCGTTCGCCATTTTACTTGTTAATGTCCGCTGCCTCGCCTACAAAGCCTCAGAATAGTATCACGGCTCTGCATCAGCCGGGTCTGATTTTTATATTTGCGATGAATGGCGAGAGGAAGGGGAGCTGTGATGGAACTGTTTTGGAGTTTGAGGCGTTGGAAATATCCTGGTGACGTCATGGGGTGACTGTGGGACCGGAGAAGGATGGTTGCGCTGCGCTGGAGTACCATCATATCCCATTGGTGACATGCTTTGTATGGGATGTGGCTGATATTTGGTAAATGGGTTATCATTAGGCCTGTTTACCACCTCACTAAATATATTCCGCGGGAAATTCTTTCCCAACGAAATTTCTTTCTACATTTCGGGCCGTAATTTCATCTCGTCGACATATGGCGCAGAACGAACAGAGAGCAGACACGCCGTAAGAAAAGTAGATCGGAAAACGGTACCCCAAAATCTAGGGAAAATTACGGCGAAATGTGAGATTTTCGTGGAAAATTTTCCGCGGAATATATTTAGTGCGGTGTAAACAGGCCTAATATGGGATATCAAGGACTTGGAATATGAGACAATTATTAAATTAATGTCGATAAGGACGGGATCATGTCGTGGGACTAAAAATGTTATCCTAGAAAATAAACTAATGAATTGCTGGTAAAGACTTAAGACCACCAGTGTCGTTTTGTATACTATTGGGGGGCGGGCCCCCCAATGATGTCAAATTTTACATTAGGCCTATGGCGTTGCATGGTGAGAATGGAGTTAATATCTATAAAGTTAGCATTAGGGCCCCCAATCATTTTCAAAAATTGACACCGCTGCTAAAGACCCAATGATAGCAATGCTGTCGGCCTCGTCAGGACATCTCAGAGACCAAACGACGAGGCCTCCTGTGGATCATATCATGGCTGCTTTGGAGGGAACGCAGAAGTGCTGATCTGGGCAGTGGGCAGTGTCCCTGATCTGGGCAGTGTCCTCACCACGTGACGTCGTCCTCGTCTTGCCTTGACGTGAGAATGCGTACAGGGTGTTTCATAATAATGGCAATGTTAAAATCGTTATTATATTAAAATATAATGGTTTATTTACATATTCCAAATACCCCTACACATCAGAACACTGGGACATTTTCATTTATGTACTTGGTTTGACTCTATCTAATAAAACGGCTCCAGGACAGCTTCCTGAAGTTCGATACACTTCTTGGGTCTTCCGCGGAGGTGGCGCACGGCCTGGAACATTTCTCTACAGTCCATTGAGTCAGCAAACTCCTTCACTGTTGCCTTCAGCTCGTCTAGGGTTGTCGGTGGTGCCCTCCTCAGCTCTGCCAGGGCCGCAGACCAAAATCGACCAAATAGCGTATTTATCCGTGAGAAAATGGCGTGAACATGACAAAATATGTGACCAAACAGACCAAATGACGTATTTATCCATTGATCCAGTGAGGTGAGCCTGACATATTCCACCCTCAAACGGCTATGATCAAGGCTATGACGACAAAATTGATATGAAACTTGTTAAATATCAAAATGTTTAGCAATTGTTAACAATACTTGAAAGTTTTCACGTGCTCGACCTATTTTATACATAAGAACTTGTGATTTTAAAATTGTAATTTCTTATGCAACACCCTGTCGTGATTTATTTGCAAATCCTGGTCACGGACTTGTTGATCGTTCAAGCCATTTTCTCACGGATTAATACGCCATTTTCTCGGTTTTGGTCTTCGACACTGACAGAGCTGAGGCACCACCAACAGCCCTGGACCAGCTGAAGGAAACAGTGCAGGAGTTTGCTGACTCCATGGACTGTAGAGAAATGTTCCAGGCCGTGCGCCACCTCCGCGGAAGACCCAAGAAGTGTATCGAACTTCAGGGAGCTGTCATGAAGCCGTTTTATTAGATAGAGACAAACCAAGTACATAAATGCAAATGTCCCAGTGTTCTGATGTGCATGGTTCTTTGAAATATGTAAATAAACCTTTTTATCTTAATACAATAACGACTTTAAAATTGCCATTCTTTATGAAACACCCTGTACGCAAACTTAATGCGATAATGTAAGTTTGTAACTACTTGAAATTGCTTTCCTTTTAAATTTTAAACTTGTCAACTTTCTCGTTTACTGTGGTGAGGTGACAATACATACTGGCAATCGAGTTGTATGTTTGTGTCGGTCGTTGACTCCAACTGCCACTTTACTGATAATCTTCTGATGTCTCACGCAAATTATAACTTTATTTCGCCCTTGAACTTGAATCACAGTGTCAGGCCACCGTCACAAAGCCAGAGCGCTTCCAATCTCCTTCCGACACGCCCCCCACCGTCCCGACAGCCTGGTGCGTTGATAACTCATTATCGTCGGCTTCAAACGACTGAGTGACTGGTGGCTGGTGACTGGCTGAGACATAATTGGAATATGAGACATAATTGTATCATATCCCAAGACTGGTGGCTGGTGGCTGGTGGCTGGTGGCTGGTGGTGGCTGGTGGTGGCTGGTGGCTGGTGGCTGGTGGCTGGTGGCTGGTGGCTGGTGGCTGGTGGCTGGTGGCTGATGGCTGGTGGCTGTGCTGGTGGCTGGTGGCTGGTGGCTGGTGGTGACTGGTGGCTGGTGGTGACTGGTGGCTGGTGGGTGATGGTGGACTGGTGTTTGACTGGTGGCTGGTGGCTTGGTGGCTGGTGGCTGTGGCTGGTGGCTGTGGGCTGGGTGGCTGGTGGCTGGTGGCTGGTGGCTGGTGGCTGGTGGCTGGTGGCTGGTGGCCGGTGGCTGGTGGCTGGTGGCCGGTGGCTGGTGGCTGGTGGCTGGTGGCTGCGAGGTTGCCTCTCGGACGATGGAACAGCGACGAGCGGCGTTTGGACTCGGCAGCTACCGGCGGCTGCCGGCCGGACCCGGCGGCAGACGCGCCGGCGATACGATCGCGGCGCGGCGGCGGCGGTTGGCGGCGCGGTGACCGATCACAGTCGCTGGCCGCAGAACAATCCATCGTGGCGGCGTGCCTCTACAGAGCCGGCGGCAGACACGGCGGCGGACACGGCGGCGGACACACTGGCGGACACCGCACTGACGTGTTTAGTTTTGGGTCAGCGGTAATGTCGGTTGCGGCGCGTTGGCGACGGATGCTGGAGAGTGTAGTGCGCCGGACGGGCCGCCCCGCGGTAATGGATCGGGCTGCTGCGGCCTTCTGAAGGGACGCTGAACTGGCTCCCGGCTACCAGCCTGGTCCACCGTTTCCCGGCCTTCGCACACCGTCGGTACAGCCCAGCAGTACAGCCCAGCGCGTGAGGGGGCGGACGTGAAGAGGAAAGTGTGGCTGGCGCGCGGGACGGCGGGACGGCGGGACGGCGGGACGGCGGGACGGAGGCTCTGGTGACGGGGTCCAGAGCTGGCAGGCGCGGCGTGAAGAGCCCCGGACCGGCACGCACTGGTCACGGAATGACGAGCTGGAGACGACCGGACAAAATAATGACACCAAGACGGGATCTGCCTGTACCCTAATAGGGCTAGGCACTGGGGAAAACAGCTACCCACCATGGCCGTGCCCGCCAGTATCCGGGCTGCTCTCATTTGGCGGCTTGTCTCGGGGCTGTTTATGTAGGGGCACGCGGTCGACGTGCGGAAGCCAGGGTGGACAAATAGGCCGCCGGCGTTGCTCATACGGCCGGAGATCGTCAGTGGTGCCGCCGCGCCGCCTTCGCCGTGGAGGAATGAATGGGTCACATTATGGCCAGTCCGCCCACCAGTCTTCACTGCCGAAACGGACGACGCTGAAGTTGGAGACGTTGCTGAGTTAGTAGATGAAAGGAGTTGATTGAGATGGCATTTTTATTCAAGGTCATTTGTGGAAGCAGCATGAGAAAGATGCATAATTTTGCTAACAGGTTAACATGCGAAGATGATATGTTTGGTTAAAAAAATGATTTTGTGACCAATTGCATTTGAAAGGTGATTAGGTGAAAATAGTTACAATTCATAAAAGCTGGTGAACAGCATAGAGATCATATATAAATATCTATGGTGAACATGATATATAAACATTTTAAATATATAAATATTATAATATATAAACAAATATATAAACATTATATGAACATTATATATAATCTCTATGGTGATCAGGACATTATTTGATGAACATTAGTACCTACAAACAATTGGTGTCAAAGACATATTCATCTCAAACTACGTGCATGGTGAAGGAATTATCTACGGTACCAAAACTAGATGCTGAGCGCTGCGAAATCTTACCAACCAGTAAGACGCCTTAAACGGCGAATGACGAGCGAGCCTGAATAAATCCGCGTCAATTAAATCCCCAACCAACGGAGGTTCGCTTTGTGAAAAGCATGCTTTTTGATTATTTTCGCTATGTGTTGTCTTGCCGTCGCAAATAGATCCGAACTAAATCGATTCTTTGAACTAAATAGGTTTTGCAGCGTTATTTTCAATTTGCAATTATAAGCTTCATGTTTGTAGGCAAAAATACATTTTGGGATGGGTATTAGATGGATTTGATTGCGCTTTATTATCTTCAATTTGCAATTATAATAGCGTCATGTTTGATAGGCAAAAATACATTTTGGGTGGGTATCTAAGATGGATTTGATTGCGCTTTACATCTGCACTCATTTTACGTTTAGCGCCCTTTGGTTTTGATGCTACGGGCGGTGTAATGAATAAAAGAGTTAAAATCGGCAATTGTAACTACTGCAGGCGGATTTTGACAGCGAAATACTGCATTAATAAATTTGTGCATGCATCTTCGAGACGGGTACATTGGTCTACACATTGGGATTGTGTATGCGCTTCACGTCCAAGATGCTGAGCACTGATTTAAATTGTGAAGACGTCATAAACCATGAGTTTGCACTTGTATAGCCAGTAACTTTGCACGTACCACGCACCGCTGACCGACACATAGTGCATACCCCTGGTGGATCGTTTCTCTACACTTCTGTATTTGACCCGTGTCTTTGCGACTTTCGGTTGCCGAGATATAGGTCCGGTATTGCGACGATGTTTTGTGGGTAATTTCGTGGACGGAACAGAGGTGCACGTACGCACGTGCAACGTGACCCAGAGTTTGACCTGTGCAACTTTGCCAGTGGTGTGTGGTTAAACCACACACCAAATTTCAGCTTAATAGGTCCAGCCGTTTCACCGTTATAGCAAGATAATATTTTCTGACAGCCCTGACGCGGCACGTGTCACGCGCCATGCTGAACCCTCACGTAATAAAAAAGTGTCAACAATCATAATTGCATTGCATGGGGCTATCAGATGGCGAAGACCGCTTGTCAATCGGATGCAGGGTTCAAAAGATATAAGCTTCTGACCAGCGTCACGGTCTGGCCGGGCCGGGCCGGGTCGGGTCGGCCGCTTATATGTGATAAAAATCCGGTATTCAATGAGGACTCGCTTCGCGCTCGCTCGTAACAAGGTGATTGGGTCTCTTCCTTCAACATTGTGATGGTCACAAAGTTGGCCAACATCGATTGTCACGAAGGTGGCACTGTGACACCTTCACTGCACCCTTTCTTAATGCGAGGCGGCATCTGTTCAGCTCAGTTCGGCTATTTATAATTTAAAACGACAGCATGACATACTGTTTTGACATTATGCATCTCACATCCGCGTAACACACTCCCGCGGCAAATGACAGTGCCCGGTGCAATTGGCAATGTGAATGCCCTTTTGGCCGCGGGAGTGTGTTATCGCCGACGAAGATGCTTATGTCAAACAGTATGTCATGCTGTCGTTTTAAATGAGAAATGCCGAATTGAGCTGAACAGATGCCGCCTCGCATTAAGAAAAGGTGTACTACAACATTTTCTTCAAGTTTGGCTCTCGTTCACAAGCTGTCAATCGATTAATGCAAATAAACAACGTGCAGGGCGGAAGACCGAGCAACATATGTGATGCGAAATTAGATGTTATTTGCATACTTGTTTGCTGGAGCCTGGAACTGATTGCTAAAAGGTTTAAACCAAAATGTTTATTTGAAGGTTATTAACATTTCACAGAAAGATTCAGAATCTTTTCAGCGCAATAATCCGTCGTGAAAACAGCTAATGTAAAATTAATTTCGTTACTGGGAAAAATATAATTTTTATGTCAAACAGGTGGCATAGGAATAATGGTTCGCATGGGTCGCAACAGGACCGTGATGCTGGCCATCAGGGATCGTGTTGGTGCTGTGTACCAGGGACTATCATGGGCTGGGTGCACCCATGGGTGCCCACTCATTTCTTCCAAATGTCTGGGTTGGGTATGGCACTTTTTGGCTTTCGGTGAGGTATGAGTGGGCATGGTATTGTATAATTTTGGAATATATGTCGCTAAGAGTTATTTTTTTACTTGAAACTAATATTGTTAAACGCCAGGGGTTTTTATCATTCATCATTATGAAAAGTCAACTGCTAGGGTAAATTGGCTGCGAATTTTGTGAAAAATAATTCATGCCTTATCTGAGTGAGGCCCAGATTGGGCATGGGTTATCTAATATTATTAATTTTGAATGGGTCAGGTTGGGTCTGGGTTGGTGTTCCATGGTTTGGCTGGTTGGGCTTGGGTTGGGCACCCATGGGGCCCCTCTGCTGTGTTAGGGTCACTCTTCACCCATGAGATTCGTGTGTGCGGATGGACGTGAGCATATGGCTGTATTTAAAATCTGGCGGGCCATCCAGGGAAGAGCCGGCCGTAATGGTCATGGAAAAACCAGAAGTTAATACAGAATGGAGGGGCCTAACGCGTGATGGCGGGGTGGAGGACGCTGGCTTAGACACACAGAGGCCCTGCTCGACCTGTCGCAAGCTGGAGACGAGATACGTCTTATTGCAAGATATATAGATACCTGGCGCAGAATCGTTGCATAGGGGCGTATGAGAGGCGCCATTTGTTCGTCTTTCTCTGGCAGCGAAGAGGGTAAATGCTACGGTTCGAATATATCACGGTGAACCCGTCGCAGGTGACATGGCTCTCTGTATTATATCAAGCGCTTGCACTGAAAGCGCGCGCTGGACAGATCGCCGGGGTACTTACTTGACGACATCGGCTGGACCGCGGCCACTAGCGAAGGACAGGTCTCGGGAGCTCGCTCGCGCACCACGTAAAGGATGGCGCTAATATCCTCGGAGGGGATGCGTCATTCTACATGACCACGCGCGATTTTGTGTGTCTGTTTGACTCTATTGCAGAAGGCTTACGGGAGCTTCGGACATGGCGGCCTGCGGGCTAAGAAGACACTCTGTACTGGGAGTGGGCGCGGGTGGATGAACCATTGGCGGCAGTAGCTGTATTTGGCGGCTCAGTTTGAGATCTGGAAACTCAACCTGTCGAGAGTGTGGAACACTCATGGTGATCTGTGATGTGTGATATGTAAAGTGATGTTGAGTTCATGTGACCAGTCTTTATAGGATGTTGTTTCCGTCGTGCGCGATTTGATGTCAAATTGTTGTGATTCCTGACCTGAAAACTCGTTATTTTTGTTTTCTTTCTGACTTGGGAAAAATACTAAGCGCATCGGTGTATATTTTTGGAGGTTATTTAAAACGTAATTTCAGTGAACAAAGAGACTGCACAACTCTGATAACTTTTTACGCAACGTAGATCAAATACGTATCTCGGAAGGTCCGGTGCAAAACCGATTAAGCTAAATAGCACCTATTGAAAACCTGCACGGAATGGACAAAATATATGTCAAACTTTATAAATTGCAATTTTACCGTCCATGAAACTGAATGGCGCTTGCCTAAGTCAAATCAAACTTGCCTATATCTAATGAACGCTGTCATTTTCATTGCATTATGTCTGAATCGCAGTGACCAGTGTTGACCAGGTGCACTTTGTAGATTGCCAATGCCCTTTGCCGCGGGAGTGTTACGCCGATGTGAAATGGCAAATGCACTGTGTCTAACAGTATGTCTGCTGACGGCACAAATGAGATATGCCGAGCTGAGCTGAACAGACGACGATTCACATTAAGAAAAGGTGTAATGTGATGCTGAGCTCATGTGACCAGTCTTTAGAGCATGTTGCATGTCTCTGTCGGGCGCGATTTGTTGTCAATTTGTCATGATTTTCTAACATGACCCCTCGTTATTTTTGTTTCATTTTTGACTTGGAAAAAAACAATATTATGCGCATCGGTGTATACTTTTGGAGTCATTTTCTTTTCTCAACATATATCGAATAAGTATATCGGAAGATCTGGTGCAAACGCAATTAAATTAAATTGTACCTGTTGCAAACCTTCACGGAATGGGAAAAATATAACTGAAGCTTGATAAATTGCCATTCTGCCGTCAACGAAACGGAATGATGGTTGCCTAAGTCAACTAAAACTTGTCTTTTTATAATGAACACTATCAGCTCCATTGAATTTTGTCTGAATCCAGTGATAAGTGTTGACACGGTGCACTTTGTATATTTCCAATGCCTTTTGCCACGGGAGTGTGTTACGCTGATGTGAGATGCACTTTGCCTAGCAGTATATGTCTGCTGAGTGCTGACGGAATAAATTATTGATGCGATTTGAGCTGTACAGACGCCGATTCGCATAAAGAAAAGGTGGAAAAAAGGAAGGAAAGGTATCTTAGTAGGAAGTGAGATATTCGATTGCGAGGAAGCATGAGATATTCCACAGTTTATACCAGGGCACTATACAGTATACACTGGGTACTCCAATTTGTTGTATACACTAGAAATATACTATGAAGACTAAAAACCATACTAAAAAGTGAAGGCCACAACCAGATCTGAAATAATTTACCAGGATATGGCTGCATCCTACTCGCGGCGTGTATGGCGCTTTTGTTTCGATCAACAACCTCATATATAAGCGTATTGGTAAGCAATGTCGCTGCGACCCCAATGGCCGAGTTGTCTAATGACGGCGGCCATCTTGGTACTGACAAAAGCAGTCGGCGGCCGGCCCGATCGCATTCTTTGGCTAATAACTCGAGATCCTTTGGTTGGGCCTGACATTTTTATCCAGAAAATCGAAATAAAAACGCTCACACCTTATTTCTATAATTCAATTTTGATATATTTATTTGAAGGAAGTCTCAAAAACTTGGCTTGAAAAGTGGCATTTTAACATGTAACCCAATGGGCCAGTAGGAGAAGTCACACCCATGCTACCATATAACTTTGAGCCCCCCCCCGGTTTATACCCTGTGGAATGCACAACTATAATACTAACAATCCGTACTCTGCTGCAAATTGTGGAATCATGCCAATTAAGAGTGTTCAAGGTCTTCGTTTTGCTGCGAAGCCTCAGGGGCGGAGCCAAGGGGCGAAGGCCACGGAGACCATGCCCCCCCCCCCTGAGTAAAATAAAAGTATACTAGATAGACTGAGATTATCTAACGACCCGACTCTATCCCACCCCACACCCCGGTGAAAAACATATGGCTGAGAAGCAAAATTTGATTTTTAATCGACGTGTCCTCCCCCTCTAATAAAAAATCCTGGCTACGTGCTTGCGAACTCAACTTAATAAAGAGACTGTACCACCTTAACATTATTTTTTTTTGAGATAGCCATGTTGAGTGCTTGGCATTATAATTAAGTATGGTATAAGTTAAAACAACCACCGAGGTCGAATCACAAATAAATTTGAGTTTGGCTTTGACATCTGTAACATCCCCAGTCCCCAGTGTATTTGAACGGAACTC
>VOPJ01008224.1:0-48808 GCA_014673585.1 Semibalanus balanoides
AATTATTTGCATACGCTTCTGCACCTAGGCCAAGTGACATAATACAAAATCATCTCACAGCAAACTTTTTCAATATATCATGCAAATGTGTAAATACCTTACACCATATTTATTCAGATGAAACCAGCGCACAAGAAGGGAAATAGGCGGCGGCCCGGCTTGATTCACCGCCAACAAAGCCTCTGTATAGATGTCGCCACCGTCCGGAGTGTGCGTGTGTTTTGGGATTTGTGCAAGGACGCATGAACCGGGGAGCAGCTGATCACTAACATTTCCAAATTTGAACATTACGCCTATGTCGTTGCATGCAAATAATCGACTTAAGAATGCCTCTGGCCCCCTAACTCTCGAAAGGTTCCGGCGCCCCTGGTTATGTGGCACCGAAGCAGTGGCGTTGCCACATAATTTCATGTGGTGGGCCAGTGGCCCGGCCCAGTCAGGGGTTTGGGAGGCCAGCCCAATGGGGTTCTGTTGAACTCCCTGCTTGGGGTTCGGCCAACCAGCCCATCCTCGGTGGCGAACATTCCCTGCACCGAAGGTCATGGAAATCGCAGACGTCCGAACTTTGTTATCGAGGGCACCTGGCGGATCCAATAAGCGTGGGCTGCAGACGGTTCTGGAGGGGGGCTAAATTAAAAAAAAAAAAAAAATTGGAAAACAATTGGATTTGGCTTCCTTGTAACCAATATTGGAACGATTTAAATAGGGGGGGGGGGGGCTAAAACTCCTACCGCCCCCTTATATCCGCTAGTGATCAAGGGTGGACAATATTGTCGATAAGGTCATCATCACCAAATACCAACCATCAACAAAATAGTTTTGGGACAGTGGATTAGCGACCGGCATGATAGGGACCGTCTCCTGGCAGGACACTGTACAACGGCAGCTCCAGGCGACGGCAGGCGCCATGTTATCTCCTGAGCAGAGCTGGCGCACTGACACACACAGTCTTGATAAGAAGCGTTTCTATCTCGCAAATATATTGCTAGGCTTTCCGACACCGCATCGCATTTGCACAACGTTCTACTTACGGACACAAGCTTATACGATCCAGCCAACACAATAAACGGCTTGTAAATAACTTGGCAAACTGGCAGTCGGCACCATTGCATAAAATACGCAGCAGCCTCACACTCACAGACAGAGTTCAAATGATTCTGAGCTGAAGCTGCTGTTGCTGCTGTACTGCAGTTTATATAACATAGAGCAAAATCAATACAAATATTCATAATAAATGTACACATTTCCAACACAATTATATCCAACGCCATTCGACATCACAACAGCTCATACAGCAATCAGCAAAGCATCTCCTCCCCATAACAACCCACTGCACTATTATAATTCCCTCTACTGGCAGAGCTTGAACCAAGTCTCCCCAAGATGAGCAACACGAGCGCAGCGAAGTCACCCTCATTCGTCCCGATACTGCCCACCATCCCAGGAGACCTGAATCAACTAGGAGCTACTCTGCTCCACGCCCCGACTGTGATGTGGAGCCAGCTGACCACTGGATTGTCGGCCAGGGTGGCGCTCATGACGTCACCAGCCGAAACGGGGCCCACGCCGGCGGGGGTGCCTGTAAGCACCAGGTCGCCCGGACTCCAGGGTTATGATACCTGAAGGAAAAAAGGAACATGATGTTTGAGCATTGCATACTGAAGTGTTTTGCGAAACATTCATTAAGATTTTAACTTCCCAAATAAATACAATCCCTGGATTACAGGGGCATCGTCACGAAATTTGGAGTGAGGAGGGAGGGGGGCGGACACACAAATCCATATTTTCCAGTTGATATTTCACTGGCGAACTCTATTGGCGGCTAGACGCCTAACTGTCAAATGTAGGGTGAAACAAATTTCACCATGTTAACTCGCCATTTGCTGGGGGCGGGGCGTTTTTCGCCCCGCCACCTCATGAGCGATTTTCGCAATAGCTAAAAAACGGACAGCGCTATCAACACAAAACTTCAGGTGCCTTATTATACATCAATTTGACGTCTTCTGTGCATACATTAAAACAAATGTCGAAAAAAATCGAGTTATATCAAATTGAGTGACGTCACTACACACCAGTTTGACGCAAAAATCAGCTTAACATTAACAGACCGTACAGAGACCATTCAAAAAACAAAATGCAATCAAAAAACGTTCAAAGGTAGTAATACCAAGAGCTAACAAACACTATATCGGATTTTTGCCAACTTTGGATTTTGACCCAAAAATACAAAAAGGAAAATGCCCTAAAATCCAACATTTGATACTATAAAATCGGAATTTATGAATGAGAACTACCATGGACAATACTTAAACCAAATTCAAATCAATATCTTAATAAGTAAGAAAAAATATCGATAGTGACTAAATTAGAGAGTTATTGAATACTCATTCTACCTGAGTGAAACGGATTTCACCGATAATCTTCGCCTAAAACTCTATCTGCACACCGGTTCCATGGAAATCTAAGTGGTCCGCCAAATCTCGAATCTGTCGCTGGCGAACTCTATTGGCGTCTAGACGCCAAACTATCATATGTAGGGTGAGTCAGATTTCACCATGTTAATCAATACCTGAAACTCTATTTCGACACCGTTTTTCATTGAAATTCAAGGGGTCCACCAAATCTCGAGTCTGCCGCTGGTGAACTCTATTTGGCGTCTAGAGACTTAACTATCATAGGTAGGTTGAAACGAATTTCACAATGTTGATCTACGTACTCTGTTCTTTATGTCTGCAGAGTTATAGATTATTCTAAGGGGTCCGCGAACCTGTCGCTGAATGTGAATGAGCATATTTCGCTGTCTTCACACACGTTTTCAAATGCTTCCAAACAAAAAACAAGAGAGTCAGCAGAATAAAGAACACACCCGGCCCCCGGGGGCCAGCATATGGCATTCTTTGATTTTTATGGTCTACAAAGCTAAATCGTCTGCGTCTAGTTTGTGTCGTCTCAAAAATTATATCCGCATCGTTTTGAGCGAAGACGAATACATATTTGACAATCATGAAGTTATTCTTAGCCTAAAATACCTTATGGTTCGGATCGCATTCTTGCGGAGGGCCAGCCCCCACACTTTTTAAGAGTGGGGGACCGAGCCCCTGCTTGGATAACTTCTTTCATGGTTTACATTCACATAAAGCACGTCAAGGCCTTACACTGCCAAGAAAATGGACGACACCGATATACAAGACGATAAAACATGTCTAGACCGTACACTGTCAGCAAAAACAGGCAACACTGATATAAAAGACAGTAGAGCATGTCAAGGCCGTGCATTACAAAACATAGTCAAAACCGATACAAAACACGATCGAGTATGTAAAAGTCATAAACAGCAAACAATCGGTCAAAACTAATATAAAAGACGATTTGACAAGCTGCAAATCACAAACATGATGTGACATGATGATGAACATGATGGCTGACTACAGCAGGTGGACTGACCTGCTGATGTAGCTGAGTAGGAACGGTACACTAAAGTGCATGTCTGCGGTGCGGCCGTCCTGACGCATCTCGCCGTTCACGACGCAGCGCAGCCTCAGACCGGAAGTGTCCGGTATCCGGTCACACGGCACCAACGCCGATACCGGGCACGCCGTGTCGAAACACTTGGCCATCGTCCACGGGTGGCCCTTCGCCTTCGCCTCGTTCTGAAGAGTGCCACAGGCGGCACAGGAGCCATCGGGTACAGAGGTGTCAGTCAAAGCACACCACTGAGATGGGTGCTTACATCACTGGCAGATAACATAGGGTTTGCATTATTGCTGTGATGTCTTTCAGGCCAGCATAGAAATAATTGATTCAAAGTAAACTGAGCTTAATCGATGAATATATTCAACATCATTACAACAAATGGCCAAAGAGCAATGATCTAAGTTATAAGAAAATAATCAATATCGCATCGAAATCAATCGTTCGTAAAATTATGCAATGCAATAAGTTGCCGATATTGTCACATTATATAATTATATATATTGTATTATATATATTATATATATATATAATATATATATATATCCAAGCACATATATATATATATATATATATATATATATATATATATATATATATATATATATATATTCAACACCAGTTAAAATGTTTAGCAGGGTAAATCAGGGTGCATCAAACGCAAAAGCTATTCCCACGATACATGTCGTCACCTTCCAGGAGGTGTCACACATCCATACCTGGAAGTCACCTTCCAGGTGTCACACATCCATACCTGGAAGTCACCTACCAGGTGTCACACATCCATACCTGGAGTCACCTTCCCAGGAGGTGTCCACACATCCATAACCTGGAAGTCACCTACCAGGTGTCCACACATCCATACCTGGAAGTCACCTACAGGTGTCCACACATCATACCTGGAGTCCACCTTCCAGGTGTCACACATCATACCTGAAAGTCCCTACCAGGTGTCACACATCCATACCTGCAAGTCACCTACCAGGTGTCACACATCATACCTGGAAGTCACCTACCAAGGTGTCACACATCCATACCTGGAAGTCCCTACCAGGTGTCACACATCCATACCTGGAAGTCCCCTACCAGGTTGTCACCATCATAACCTGGAAAGTCCCTACCAGGTGTCACAACCCCATACCTGAAGTCACTACCAAGGTGTCACACATCCATACCTGGAAGTCCCTTCCAGGTGTACACATCCATACCTGGAAGTCACCTTCCAAGGAGGTGTCCACAACATCCATACTTGGAAGTCACCTACAGGTGTACACATCCATACCTGGAAGTCACCTCCAGGAGTGTCACACATCCAACCTGGAAGTCACCTTCCAGGAGGTGTCACACATGCCATACCTGGCAGTCACCTTCCAGAGGTGTCACACCATCCATACCTGGAAGTCACGCTTCCGCAGGAGGTGTCACACATTCCATACCTGGAAGTCACCTACCAGGTGTCACACATCCATAGCCTGGAGTCACCTTCCAGGAGGTGTCACAATCCATACCTGGAAGTCACCTTCCAGGAGGTGTCACAGCATCCATACCTGGCATACACTCTTCCAGGAGGTGTCACACATCACATACCTGGAAAGTCACCTTCAGGAGGTGTCAACATCATACTGGCAGTACCTACCAGGAGGTGTCACACATCATACCTGGAAGTCACCTTCAGGAAGGTGGTCTACACCACTTAACCTGGCAGTCACTACCAGGAGGTGTCAACATCCATGACCTGGAAGTTTCACCTTCCAGGAGGTGTCACCACATCCAATACCTGGAAGTCACCTACCGCAGGTGGGTCACACATCCATACCGGAAGTCACTACAGGTGTCACACATCCATAGCCTGGAAGTCACCTACCAGGAAGGTGTCCATGCAATCCAATACTGGGAAGTCAACGCTTCCCAGGAGGTGTCACACTACATACCTGGAAAGTCACCTACCAGGAGGTGGTCACACATGCCATTACCTGTCAGTCACCTACCAGGTGTCACAGCATCCATCACTGGAAAGTCCCTAACCAGGTGTCCCATCGTTATACTGGAAGTCACCTACCAGGTGTCAGCACATCCATTACTGTCAGTCACCTACAGGATGTCACAAATCCATACCTGGAAGTCACTCTACCAGGTGTCACACATCCATACCGGAGTCCCCTACCAGGTGTCACACATCCATACCTGGAAGTCACCTTCAGGAGGTGTCCAACCATCCATACCTGTCAGTCACCTTCCAGGTGTCACATCATCCATAGCTGGAAGTCACCTTCCAGGAGGTGTCACACATCCATACCTGGAAGTCACCTACCAGGTGTCACACATCCATACCTGGAAGTCCCTGGCAGTCATGTCCAGGGCAAGAGCGTAACCAGCCACGTGCTGCATGGCGGCGTGTTCAGGCACATTGCTGCATTTCTCCGAGATGACGACTCCCAGCTCGACCTCATGGTGCAGCTCGGCGCAGCCTCGAGGGATCTGCGAAAGCAACATTCATTCGTCATGAATAATGTGCATATAAGCCATGAATACTTACAAACAATTCATGCATTTAACTGAAATTACATTGATCCATGCAGAAAAAACTCAGTGCCAGCAGAATATCTCCTCTTCTCCCGTTTGCATCAATGAAAGTCAGTTATTGCATAGTTTACCGGAGCACCATATGGTACCTATCTACTCATGGAAAGATGGGACTTCATAGTTTAAACACTCTTTATATTTAAAGTCAATTAATACAAAGATATAGTCGAAACTTGCCTTAATGTTACCAGAAGTCAAGTATGATGATGTCGGCTTTAAGAAAAGCATAGGCTTTTCAGGCATTTTATTGCCCATTTCAGCTGCATGTTCCCTGAAAAGGCAGTATCAGTTGTAAAAACAGTGTTTGAATGTCAGAGTTATTGAAAGGGTTGTCACTGAAAACAACTTTAATGGATATATAAACAGCTTTTAGTGCCTGATGGGAGAACATTCGGTAATCTTTGACTACGGTACTTGTCGGTCGGTGCGCCATATATAGGTAGTGTAGTAAGGGGCGGGCAGTGCAGCTGGTTTGGTGACGTCACTGGTGTCCCCATGAAAATTGAGTCCTGCCAACTTAAAGGGACACTGCCACCTTAAATCATTAGATTTGAGTTGAGATCAGCCATTTTGCGTGCTTGGCATTGCAATTATGTATGGCATAAGTAAAAAAACCACTGAGGTCGAATCACAGAGGAATTCGAGTTTGGTTTTAAACATCTGTTAACATCCCCCAGGTTCCCCCAATGTATTTGAATGGGGTTCTTGAAGCCATGTCGTAGTCTTCTTGCTAAATGTGTATTTAACAGTCACTGATCATACTTATGCAGCGTGAAGGTTTTCTTTTTTTCAAAAAATTCCTTCAGTATGAGGTCATCAGCCCAATAATTAAAACCGCATTTTTCATGAAATGAGCAATGTTTATGAAGAAACAAATGTCATAATCGTGTTCAGCAGCAATTACTTCATATTTTGCACCACAAACGGCGTACATTTGATAACTTTTTGGAAGGTGGCAGTGTCCCTTTAACAACACCTTCAGTTTTTCATAAAACCTAACCTAACCTGATCTATCGCTCGTAGCCATGAAGTCCAATCGAGACCAATCAAGAAAGACGAAACCTAAACAATATATGGCCATTAAGTCTGATTGAGACGAAACCTAAATAATATATAACCATTAACCTGCTGCCACCTTAACATTTGATTTGAGTTGAGATAGCCATTTTGCGTTTGCTTGGCATTGAAATTATTGTTGGTATAAGTCAAAAACAACCACTGAGGTCAAATCACAGAGAAATTGACGCTTGGTTTTGACATCTGTAACATCCACAGTCCCCAGTGTATTTTGGACGGGACCCTGATCCGATGTCCGATCGTCTCTCTTTACCAAAGTTGATAACAGTCGACCTGTTTTACCTTTGGGCCATTACATTTAGCCATAACACTAGTCATATTTTATTGGGCAGCTTGAAGGTTTCTTTATCCCTGAATTCCTTCATATGACGTCATCCAGCCCAAATATTAAAACTTAACTTGAATGAAATTGAGCAATGTTTGTGAGAAACAATGTCATAATCGTGTTCGGCAGCAATNATCGCTATCACGAAGGAAGTCGAAGAGGATGTCAGAAGCCTAGAGCCCAGGAAAGCCGAGATGAGAAGGATCGCGGCGCGCGGTAAAGGAAAGACACAGACACTCTCTCCGCCTTCTCTGCGCTCTGCCCGCGGGCCGGGCAGCGCTCAATCACACTCAGAAGCCAGTGAGAGGGCGCTCGCAATCGGCAGCGGGCGGACGGGGGGACCGGGGCGGCCCCCGGCACACACGCACCGCACGCTATCTTAATGCCTCAGTCCCAGATCAGCCCCGTGTGTCTCGCGCCGAAAGGCAGACAGAGAGCGACAGGCGGCGGCTCCTCTACTCACTACAGTGCGACACTCGGCGGGCGGTGGTCGGTCGTACGGTCTCACAAGGTCGGCGGCGGCGGCACGGTCAGGGCGGCGCGACGCAGCTTCACTCTCACCTCTCACCGACTCACTCTCCCGGCTCACATCCCACGCCAATCACACGCACACGACACCTATAATTTATAACAATATGGTAACAAAAGAGGTTCGTGTCGCCGGCGGGCCGGTCGGCGCGGTGGCAGGTGGCCGCCGCGACCCGGCCCGACACCACCGGCCTCTCAAAACAGTCGGCCGGCCGGCCGGCTCGTGCCGCCAACACATTGCACCCGCGCTGCGCCCGCGCACACACACACATACATACACATACATACACATACATACACATACGCACGCACACACACACACACACACACATACGCACGCACGCACACCAATCAACGGGTCGCCGCCGAGCGCGTCCGGGCCGCGCCGTCAGTCGAGAAATTAAACCAGACAGCTGCAGCCGGCCAGGCCGGCTAAACCATTCCAGTAGCAAAATACGGATTTGTGTGACAGTGTGTCAGGTACGTCTGCCGACTTGATTGCTCAGTACAGCGCCGGGCGGCCCTGACGTCTCAGCCACACACGACAGAGGGCCGACAGAGGGCGGGGCTGTAGCAGCCCCGGTGACGGCCTCACCAAACAACGACCCTCTCCGGTGCGAGCACACAGTACCAAAAAATAAACCTTTGACGGCGTGCGCGGCGGTACACGACACGACCACAAAACAGACAGGACAACGGAGCGGCGAGACACGCACAAACAAACGGCGGCGGCGGCGCAGGACAGCGGAGAGCGGCCTCCTCGCAGGGCGGGGCAGTACTGTTGCACGTGAAGGCAGCCGGCGCCCGGCCAGGACAGTCTCTGGCGCGGCGCAGCGCGGCGCCGTCTCACCTTATCACTTCCATCGTAACCTCGCAGACATGCGCACTCTCTCGCTCCCCGGATCACGACTCTCACTCTCTCTCTCTCTTTCGCCCACCAACACGCGTATGCACAAAATGATAGCGTCCGAGCCTGGCGGTCGGCCGCCCAAGTATCAGTTGCGGCGTCGGCCGCCGGGCGGCGCCACGTGCGATGATGATGCGGCCTCGGCATTTGTACTGGTAGTGTGAAGCCGGAGACGCGCTGTGCTCCGTCTCAGGGCGCCGCGCCTCGACCGGAAACTGAAACGCACACGGGAGACGGTAAGAGTGACGCACGCTGCCGAATTCCACGGCTCATACACCAATGCCACAAATATTTTACCACGTTTTCATATTCGAACACAACAAGGTGGTGAAACGGTTTTGAACAGGAATGCAGTTGTGTTGAGGGCGCAGTGTGCACCACAACAATATCCTTATCGACTGTCAAATCGGAACCACTATCACAGACACCCCTAGCGGCGCTAACTGAGCGCTGGACACGCAGTACTCTGGGTAGAAAGCAGGACATACACCGGACCGCGGACTCACGTCTGCGTGCGTGCAACATCTCGATGAGCAGCGATGTGGCGCTGTTGTGGTCGTGTTTCTGGTACAGGTAGTCCTCGCCGCGCAGTGCCAGATCTCGCAGCTCGGGCAGCAGCGCCATCAGCCGCTGGTACTTGCCCTGCAAACACGACACTGTCAGCACAGGCCGAGCACGACAGTGGCAGCCGACTGACAGACAGACAGAGCTCTGACAATGATGACAGCGGTGATGACAATCCCAACATCGAGGACAACCGACAGCGCGAGAGAAGAACGTCACACGATGCTGATATCGGATTGCAGAATAATAAATGGTGTCGTCAGGGAGAGCGCAAATGCTGACGGGTAGGATGAAGGCTGACTGGTCACAATGATGATAATAGTAAGTGCGGCTTCACCGGTGCGCCGGACGCCGGAACGCCAGACCAGTCAGCGCGCCGGACCACTGACTGGACCGAGCCGCCGAGCCGCCAGCCGCGACGATCGGCGCATCACACATCACACGACGTCACATAGACGTCATCAGACGTTACCCAGCACCCACAGTCGGGCACGGCGTCGTCCGCTGACTCCACCCCCCCCCCCGCGGTCCACAGCCAGTCGGTCTCACCTGTGTGTCCGGGTGAACGGCGGCGCAGTAGTCCATGTGCGCCTGTTTGACCTGCTCCTGTGCCTGCTGCACGTGTCGCCGGTTACCCAGCGTCTGCATGTCTGCGGCACCGGAGAGGGTAGAGGAGACGGGTCAGCTGGGAAGATCGGCGGCAGGCGCTCAGTGGCCGCCACAGGCACGGAAACCGAATACAGTGAGGCTAATGGGCATCTGCCTATGTGGTACCAAACAACACGACATTCTGACGATCCGTGTACAAAGTTAAGAAGTGTCTAAGCCAGCGTCCTAGGATTACTTTAGAGCTGGGATGTGAATTGAAATATTCTGGATATTAATACGTATATAGTGGAAAATTCAACCAAAAACATATGCAATAGGCTTGATAAATACCTAATTACTCGCTCACCATAACTAGTTACCACATATGCCAATGAACTATTACCTGGCTTTCCCTCCACAGGATATCCCATCATTACATCCATAAATCAGTGTCAGGCTTCCAATTATCCAACGCATTAAAAAGTGCAAAAATTCACAGTCAAACTCGAGAAAAAGGACACACACATACGGCACGGCCGTCCACATCTAGTAACACATAGTAATACACTGTCAGAATCTGACTAAGTCTATGAAGATGGCAATAAGGCCCAAATCAGTGTTGCATCCACAGGAATTGCAATCGTCAAATAGAACGACAGCAACGACTGAGCGTAGCGTTCCTATAACCCCACTTTTTGTACAGTCCATCCAGGGTTACGGATGGTCTGCGGTAAGCTTGGAGGCAATGCGTCATTATGATAAACTGATACATCTTAACATGCTGACTAAATATTCAATCACACTAAGAGGCTACTATGCAAGGTGACACCTCACACCATCCTATCAATACAGCTGTTTTTGTAAAATCATTACAGTCAATCACATGCATAGCATAGTTTGCTCATTGCATCAGCTGTGTAAAATTCACCTTATCTTTCAGATGTTCCTTGCATTACCTATTGCTAACACAAATATAATTGAAAATGTGCTCATTTGCATCATTTAAGTTGAGTGTAACAATATAAGCCACTGGGTGTCGTTTCCCACCCCAAATTTCCCAATGCTAGGACACTGGTCCAAACCGTATTTCGAAAACTCTGAAACCAAGAGACTTCCGGACCGTCTGGCTACTCACTGGGGTCAAGCAGGAGGACGAATTTGAGACAGATGTAGTCTGAGACGTCGAAGCTGAGCTCCTGGAGCCGCGCGGTGACGTCGTTGAGTTGCGGCACCAGATCGGACATGCCGAACAGGCTGAGGGTGAGCAGGTCGAACTTCTGACCGTTGGGCAGCGTGGTGCTGTCGGGCAGGTTGTTGTGCAGCCGCTGGTGGATGTGGTCCAGGATCATGATCACCGACCACGTGGCCTGCAGCAGCTTCATCTGGTCTTCCACCTGACGAACACACGGGAGAGGGTTACCAGAGAGCGACGGTGCTGCCATAACAGGCGTAGCGATAACTTGTAGTTACACTTCAGCGATATAGATGGCAGTGTAGAAAATGGTGTGTAAACGTGCTAACGCAACCGTTATTTCGACGCATTTGTGTGAGCGCTTGCGTCACTTCTGGGGGAAATCCCTCATGTCACAACCACAAACATCGAGTGGACAACTAAAAGTCAACCAAAAACCACGAGCACACAATACTCCAGTCACAGAATTCAATGTTTGGTTTAGAACGGGATATGTGCCGTTCGGCGTCACCTCTCTCTTTCTCGTCTGGATTTTGCAACCATAGCCAATCGCGTCCAACACTTTTACTCGGGCGGGAAGCAGGTTTGCACGGAAAGCCTACATTCTGCTGGCCGATTGCACCACTCAGTCTATCCTTCTCACTCTGCAAATTTCGACAGGCTCGCCCGTCTTAGCACGTATTCACTACAGTCTATCCAGCTCAAAGTCTAACCACCACCATCCATAAGTGCAATACCACTAAAACATGATAAACATCACAATTCTTTGCATATTGAAGCGAAGCGTCGCGGGCCACAAACTTGAATGGCCACTGCATGTGCAAAGTCGCTTTTTTCTGACAGAATCCCCTTAGCATCAAGTCAAATCACAAAAGTCGGTAGAGCATCTGTTTTACTTTCTTCTCATGGGCGATGCTCAGGGCGCATGCGCCGTCTGGCACAACGCTAATGAATGCCGGCCTTTCTACAGCAGGATCGTGACTAATAGATCAAGAGGGGGAGGGGGCAGCAGCGGCAGGCCCGGCGCGTGGCTCTGGTGGCGCGCGGGGCCGTCCGGCCGACCGGTACCACTTTCTAGCCACGCGCTCCGTCCAGAGCTTCGGACAGACAACGCCCTGGAAACTCACCCAGTTCTATTGACCGCTGCAGAATTCAAACAGCGGGGTGTTACGAAACACCGACCGCTTTCAAACTGTCGCTAGTAAATTCAGGAGGCGCAGAACTGGTTTTAAATTTATAATCCAGCGTGTAGATACGACCACCGATCACCATAGGAGCCCAGGTTACAACACGCATGACGAGCTCTTCATAGCCACAAGTGAAAAATAATATTGTAGGATCTACAAGTGTTCAAGAGTTAAGCGGATTCGGCGCTAGGAGGACTAGTTGAGTTAAGCGGCGGCGCTAGACATGGCGCCAGGAGCTTCATCAAAACATACTGCATCAATAGATGAATTATCAACATCATGGACATTATTAGAGTCGGTTCTATGGTACCTGAGTAGCTAGAACCAACATAGGCGGATCCAGAACTGGTGGTTTGGTCAGTTTGGGGGGGGGGGCGAATCCCAAAAAGTCTCACACAATTCTGAACTCATTGGATTTCGCTTGCTATCAATTCCTGATAAAAAAAATATTCGTAAAAGTTGTTTAGTTTTCCTATTATCTCAGAAAATGTGTAAAATTTGCGCCGATTTTGTGTGGTTTAGGGGGGCATCCCCTCTGGATCTGCCCATGAGCACCGAGCGGAAGCTGAGTACCGCGGAGCCAGAAGGCACGTGACTGAGAGAGAATGACACAATCTGCTGCCCACTGCTGCCGCCCGGTCTGTTCCAGCGCGGAATATCGGCCAGCCGGCTCGGTGGCGCGGTCCCGCTGCCGCCGGCGGGGGCAGGAGAGACAGTCCTGCGGCGCGGTCCCGCTGACCCGTCCTGCCTCCCGCGGCCGCCGTGACGAAAGACGAGGCTCACGGCGCGCGGCCCGCTCTTCCACTCCACTGCGGCGGCGGCGGCGGCGGCGGCGGCGGCGGCGGTGTCGCAACGGGCTCGACAGGGGCCGTGGGATCAGTGATGACACCGGCGGCCCCGGCTGGCGGCGGCCTCTGCCGAGCCGTCGCTGCGGCCCGGCAGACACCACTGTCGGCTCTCCGACGACGACCCGATAGCTCAGAGAAGGCAACAGGGCTTTTGATTAGCCATATACACTCAACAGAGCGACATCGGGCGTAAGACAGGATTAAAGACGCAAGAAGTGTCAACTCCAGTAAATCAACTACGCGAATAATTCCGGCGCTTGGTTGGATTTTTGTCCATGTGTGTAATGTGTGTAATGCTGTATTACGAATACCGATGTCAATTTAACTGACACAAAAGTTGTTGATATATAGCATCTCGCCTCTCCAGAAACATTATGAAACACAACACACCAATATGTTCCATTCACTTAACTCCTTCGTACATGAACGTTTGCTTTATCCTTGGTACAATAACCAAAATAAAATAAACAGATGAAATCAGACAGGGTTCTGGAACCTGCAAGTACGGCGCACGTCCCGTCGTTTCTCCACGGCTGCCACCTCCTCTGCAGCTATCCAAAACAGTTTTCTGTTGCTTCGCTCACGTCGCGCCGTCCCCAGATAACCCCAGACTATTGCAGCTCCGTTCAAGAAGCTCCTGCTGTTTCATACAGTTCTAGGCCGCTCTCCCGGCCACCCACGAGCGCAGCAAATGTCTTCAGACGGCTCCGGTGGTCTCCGGGCTCCTCCGGAGTTCTCCAGCCATCCCGGGGCCTCTCCGGGTTACTGTGGCTAGCCGGGCCGTGACACAAAGCGGCCGTCCCGCGGCACTTTCACTGGCTGCCAAGGCCACCACCGCCACCACCGCCGCCGCTGCTGCCGCCGCATCGGGCGCGCGCTTTTTTGTCGGCGCGCGGCGCAGACCGATTTTTTGCCGGGGCGGCGCGGGACGAGTGGGGTCGGCCCTAGACCGGCCTCTAGACCTCCAGACGAGGTGCGCGTTTTGTCTGGGGATCTGAAACTAGGCCGGGCCCGGTGCCGGCGGCGACCGACGGCGACCGAGTCGGCGTGGCTCGGCGCCACGTGGGCTCGGCGCCGGTCTCACACCGGGTCCAACCCGCGCCACAAAGGCGCACCATACCGCACCTCACAGCACACGGCTCTGAAGACGGACGGCTGACCGTCACCGACTCGGCCCGGACGTCACTGTTTCTCCCAGTGGGTCGACTGTCGGCCCGGCCGGTCAGCGGCACAAAGCCGCGGCTCAATAGCACCTGGCCACACCTGGCCACACCGGGCCTGCGCGGCACCGATCTGAACGGCCGCGAAACTGACCATCGCGCGACACAATGTCGTCCGCAGCGCACACTCACTCTGGAATGCATTGAGATGGACGATGATACACCGTAAATCTGACCGGTTAGTAACGCACGCTCCGATACCGCGGCAGCCGCCAGTGATTGGTGTGACCCGCGCAGGAGTCAGCAGGACCGACACCCCATAGGTAGGTAGGTAGGTAGACCGCCGTGCATCGCCCGACCAGCGGCAGCCACCAACGCCGTGCGAACACCAAAGCCTCCACGGGAAACGGTCGGACAGGAAAGCCGAGCTGCTATTCTCTATGCAGTTTTCAAGTTCTGAACATGAATATTGCAGTTGGTTCACAGGAAAACGGCCGAGACGCCGTTAGCTTTGTTAGGACGGAGCGGCACCCCGGTCGAATACCGTTAGCAGCCGCATGGGGACGTCGCTAACCCAATATTCATAGGCGTAGGAACACGGGGGGAGGCGGGGGGGGGGGATATGGCCCCACACTTTTTTATTTTGTTTGCTAAAACATTTTATTTCGTTTAATGAGGAAAATGTGAGAAAGCAAAAGGCTCGCCAAGACTAGAAGAGCTCAAATCTGCAAAGAAATCTCGCCTAAGGGTGTTTGGTTTCTTTTTCAAGACGAAATCCAGGTTTCACTGCCCACCCAACTCCCATTTTTCGTGACGTTCCTACGTCCCAGCCGATATTGCTCAACTCCGAAAAGCAAGATATCGTGAGGATTCTTTCAAATAGCTTGCGACAATATTGACACAACAGCTGTTATAGGCAAACCTGCAGACAAACGTTATACTGTTTCAAGATTCATATAAAGAATACTCAGGCGAAATCGTTTGTCACTGTTTCAAGATTCATATAAAGAATACTCAGGCGAAATAAGGGAACACAGAAACAAATAAAGAGCTTTGAACCACATGCATAAATATGTCACTATTGAAACATTTTCATCTATTACACGAAAGCATAAAGGCATGCTGAACTCGAACTCCTGACAAACTGTTCAGCATAGAGACCAGAGAACAAAGAAGACTCCGCTCAGCTCTGACATTCTTGCATACCACGCCAGCTGCGCTATATCTATAAAAATGCGCTGCAGGGAGGAATCTCACATTCGACGACTTCCAACGGTTCTGGCGCAACACTCCGGTCTCCGCTCAACTCGTCTCGTTTCAACGCGGAAGCAAACCCAATTAAAAAGTGGGAAAATCGTTTGCACCGCCCGGATTGCACGATTCGGTAATTAAGTGACATGTAACGGCACGTAAGGAAGGCTTGCATTGTTCCCATTAACGGCACAGCGCAAGGAAGTCTCGACTCGGAATTATGTTCAGTGCATTGTTCAGCCGTCAAAGAAAGTCGACCAACTGCACCTGTCGCATGCACAGAGCGGGCCAAAACACCAGAAACGACTCAAATGCATTCCATGAATAGCCCCCACGTCACGTCAGCCTTTGTTAGACTGGTCAGTGGCCACCATCGTACAGCAGTATACCGTGCGTGCCCTGGCCGAGACTACGGTCCGATACGGTGACATATCTGGCGCGATGAAGAGGTCAGCGTACGCCAAACACCGGCCAAGAACGCGCAACACGCGCCGCGCCGTGTCGACGCGCCATGTTCGCCGCGCCGTGCGGACGCGCCATGTTCCGACATAGCAACAGCTCTGAGAACACGCTTAACTGTGCCGCGGATCAACTTTCCGAGACTGGGGAAAAGAAGGCGACTTCCGGCGCGGCACAATGGGTTGCGTGCGTACAAAGGCGGCTGAACGGGGCGGCGACTGAGGCGGCGGCCGCTCAGTGTCATTACGGTGCAGCGCAACCGGGCCGACCTTAACTGCTTTGGACAGGCCGCCCAGCCCGGCAGGCAGCGGCTTGGCGCGCAGCTCATCCAGCGGCTCAGGGAGAAGCAGGTCACTCCCCGCGGCAGAAGCCATTAACGAACCGTCCAGCAGCGCTGAATCAGCACACCGGCCCTGCAATATTCTCCCCTCTTCCCCAGTACAGTCACTGTCATCACTCTTCCCTTTCAACACCGTGCTTCCTCCGGCGCTGCAGCCGGCGGCATCTGACGCCATCGGTCCTGTCCGTCGCATGGTGCACGCCGCCGCCGCCGTCGCCATTATGCGTGACCCCGTTACAGCAGCGTGCGCGCGCTGCGGGCCCGCTGCTGACGCAACCGGCACGCATAGTGCGTGCCACTCAGCCCACCCGGCGGCGCTGCTGCACAGCCCGGCCTGCAGCGCGGTGCCAACGGGCCGACTTTCGCCATCGGAGTTATCAGCGCGGTCCACGCTGGCAGACTGGGCCGGGTGAGGGTGGGGTGGAGGGTACTTTCCTGGCCGACCTCGCCGCCGGCTGGACGTTGAGTAATGAGTAGCAACAGTACGGAGGACGGTCATCCGTCTGCTGCAGACGCCCACAGTAGGGTGCTGTCTGCCCGCCATCAGCGGGCGCCTGGTAACTCCGCCAGAGACAGGACCTAGTGCGCCCTGCAGCAGCGGAGACGAGACGTAAAGCGCCCTGCAACAGGGCACAGGAAGCGTCTACCACCGTGAGTCGGACGCCGCGGAGCCGCCACGCCGGCCGGAAATGCTTACTTGGCAGACCGATGGTCTGAGTCGGGCCGCTGACGGGCTATGACTCAGTCACGGCAAACGACCGAGAGACGCGGCACTGCCGCCATCAAGCATGTCGGGTGGCTCGGCCGTCAGCCAGGCAAAATGGCCGCTTCGGGACTTCATGCTGACAGTTCCATAGAGCGCACGAACATACGTGCTGGAACTTGGCAGTATAAGGTAGTATGCAGTATGCAACATGTCGTGTGCAGTATGATACGTCAGCTTCTTTTCGCCGCACGTTGAACGAAAAACTGTCCGAAACATAACACCATGTTCACGGCAGCCGCTCGACATTTCGCCGCCGACAGGTCAGACAGAAACACCCGCAATTCCAGCCTACACCAGGCAATGGTGCATGTATGACTGCATGGCGGCGAAAATGTGCGCCATCCATCATACCAAAAGCAGCCGACGGCCAGACTTGACTGCCGGCGCGGCAGGCCGATGGGACATTGGATTGGTCAGGGTTCCCACACCGGGTCCAGGGAGGGACCCTCTGCTGAGCGATGGGTGGTCAGCGAAGGGTGTTCCCGGGGTGGTCGGCGCGGCAGATAGGGGGACCGGCAGGACGGGGGCGGGCCGGCACTCCTCTGATTGGCGCGCCGGCCGGACGCGCCACCCAATGGCGGCGGCCGACCGCCGGCCACAGAAAGGCAGCATGGCGGCGGCCGGCCCAGACCGCATGATGAGCCGAGCCTCAGATCCGGGACCTGCGTCCCACCACTGTCCCCCCCCCGAGTCTCACGGCCATCGTTGACACCACCAGCTGCTCCATGACCCCCTGTTCCCGCCCCCGCGGCTGTGCTGCTGCCGTACCGCCGAGCGGCCCGGCCGGCCAGCTGGCCAGTACACGGCGGCGATGGCCCACGTACCACACAGAAACGAGGCACCCCGTCCAACACGCAGAGGCAGTGGCACCCCGTCCGACACGCAGAGGCAGTGACACTCCGTCCGACACGCAGAGGCAGTGACACTCCGTCCGCCATGCAGAGGCAGTGACACTCCGTCCGACACGCAGAGGCAGTGACACTCCGTCCGCCATGCAGAGGCAGTGACACCCCGTCCGACACGCAAAGGCAGTGACACTCCGTCCGCCGGCCGTAAGGTCACCTCCAGCGCGGTAACTGCCAGCCAGAGGTGTCAAGTGCGTGCAGTATGCGCATGCACAGTAGGTTGATTTGAAAGAATTGCTGAACAAATTCTTCGTAAATGCTACCAGACAGAGTATCCTGTCAGAGTCAGAATGCGGCTACATCACTGGGGCTTGAAGGAAAAACTTGTCCCTGACTTTACAAGTAAAGTGGGTTCAGCTACCTGGACTGCCAGCAGCCACAGCTGCGGTTCGGCCACTCAGACCGCGCAGCTCTGATAACACGAAATCACACCGGAAAGGCGAGATTAACGCCACGCACGCAACGCCCCATTCTCTCCATAGTGCGTTCGGTGACTACGAGATAGACACAGCGGTGCCAGTCATAGGCGTGAAGCATATCGTGCCTGCGATACGCAAGACCAAAGGGCATCCGATATGCTGTACACCATATCTGCCAATCGACCCTTACATCTGATTACGCTGCAAACGCTCTAAATATTCAATCTTTTCAATCCGAGCACTATCAACGTACCAAACTGGAGTTCAGAGAAGCCACAGAGCCACGCTCTGCCACAGAGTCACGCTCTGCCACAGAGTCACGCTCTGCCACAGAGTCACGCTCTGCCAAAGAGCGACGCTCTGCCACAGAGCCACACTCTGCCACAGAGCCACACTCTGCTGCTTGGCTTGGCCAGCTGGAGCCGCACTCGGCCTCCGTTCTGTCCCGTCCGATAGCCGTCCGATAGCCGGCCTCCGCCGTGCGCCGGCAGACAGGCGGCCTGCCTGACCGCTCTCACTCTCAGTGGCGGCGGCGCACGTCTCTCAAGTGCAGTGGGCCGCCGCCGCCGCCGGCCGCGTCGCGCGCGACATTGACCCAGTGCGCCGCACGGCGGGCACTTTCGCTGCGGCGCGGTGCGGTCAGGGTCGACCGGCTGCCAGCCGCCGTCCGTGCCACCGGTCCGGCCCACCGTCTCAGCAGCCGACAGCGGCCCGACCAAACCGGGCCCAGAGACAGTCCTGCGCGCCGTCCGGCATTTCCTGCCCCCTACGCCCCCTCCCTCCGTCTGAATGGCGAGCTAGCCGCCGCAAACACCGCCGACATGTCAGGAATTACAATAACCAGGCGGCGGCGGCGGCGGCGGCGGCGGCAAAAAACGGTCCGTCTCCTGGCGGCAGTACCGGCCGGCGGCGTGACGCACACAGGGCAGCACCGGCGGCCAGACGGCCGAGACTCTCCCGAAACACGCCACAGCCAGACACCACCGACCCGCCCGGCCCCGAACACCGCACAGCTGCCGGCGCCGCGCCGCATTTTTTGTCCTTGTTTGGGTGGTGAGATATCGGCGTTCACTCAGCATTCGGATGGCTTAGCTCTCCATCTGCGCGATAACACTGTACGTCACCGCTCTCCAACTCCTCACCACGGCCCACAGTCACCATCGCCGCCTTCACCAACCCTGCCGAGATACTCACCCTCAGGTCCTTGAAGAAGACCGAGTTGCGCGCCCAGTCCACCTGGGTGAAGAGGTTGGTGTCGAGGACCTTGCAGAGCAGCTCGAACAGATCGACCTCGCACTGGTTGTAGGTCTGCGTCTGGAGGAGGCCGAACAGCTGCTGCTGCCACTCGCGGTCGTCGAGCGAAGCGACCAGTTCGCGGATGATGGCCGGCACGTCGGTGCGACCGGCGCCCCAGGGCTCGAGCAGGGCCCCGCTGCCCTGGCCGCCCAGCAGCGGCGACGGCGACGAGTCCGGTGACGAGGCCGACGTCGAGCTCAGCACCGGGTACTGGATCTCCTGTTTGATGGTGATGCTGGAGCCGCCGCCGGCGCTGTAGGTGATGGGCAGCGAGGTGGCCGGCGACGGGTAGCTGATGGTGACCGCCTCGGAGCCGACGGTCGGCAGGCCGACCCGCTGCGGACCCATCAGCGTCAGCTGTCGGATCTGCTGCATCTTCCGCGCCCGGTCCCGTTTGTACATCGGGCCGAACTTGTTGCGGCCGCCGCGCATCCGATCCTGGCGCACGGCTGCAACACACAGGGACGGTGTTAGGTGGTGGTACACAGGACGGCCGTGTCACTAAACACAGGGACCCGGACACGCGGGAGCAACACACAGGGACGGCTGGAACACACAGGGGCGGTGTTAGGGGGTGGTACACAGGACGGCCGTGTCTCTAAACACGGGGACCCGGACACAGGGGAGCAGCACACAGGGACGGCTGGAACACACAGGAACGGTGTTAGGTGGTGGTACACAGGACGGCCGTGTCACTAAACACAGGGACCCGGACACACGGGAGCAACACACAGGGACGGCTGGAACACACAGGGGCCGTGTTAAAGGTGGTACACAGGACGGCCGTGCCAATATAAAACAGGGACCCGACACACGGGAGCAGGGCGGCAACAGAAAGAGACTAACACGTGGCACAGACGGCGGTACAGGGGACACTGCACCCACCTTCGGACAAACACAGGGCACGACACCGTCAGTCCAACATGACATACTGACATACACACACAGATCGCCTGACACATACAGGACACGCCACTTCTAGTACAACATGACACTTTACACAGTGACATAGAGAAAGTAGCTCACAATAGCTCAGCGACTGTCGCCGACAATCCTTTCCCTCGGTAAATTCCGGTCCTGTTTCGCCGGTGTCGGCGGACAAGTGACACCTCCTCTGCTCGGTGGCCCAGAATGGCACCCCTCCACGCGGCGGCCGTGCTCGCTGTGCTTCTATAAATCGGCCACGCCGCGACAGGGCCCGGTTTCACCGGACACCGGGCGACAAACAGCCATTAACGGGTCGGGCCGGCCATCAGCTGATCAGCGCCGCTCTCCCGTCCCGCCGGCCGGCCCGACGCGACCGGTACACCGCGCCGCAACCGCGCAAACAGGAAACGAAACGCTCCAGATCGCCAATTCACGCCCACATTAACACGGCGGCGCTAATCGTCTGCCGTCCACCGGACCGTGCGGAACATGTGATCAAGTGGCCATGTCGGGCATCGTGACGCCGACGTCGTCAGCGCTGCTCGCTCCAAATCCCGGCGGCACCTTCCCGTCCCCCGGCGGCGGCGGCGGATGCAGCTCATAGCTGTCGTCACGTCCGTCTGCGTGAAGCTCGGCTGTTCTGCAGAGCAGCGACGGCTCTGACGCCGGTGAAAGGCGGAGCGGTAATCCGCCCGGCCGGCCCAGCAGGGACACCTCTCACTGCCCGGCTCCGTCCACCGCGCACACTCGGCTGCAAAAGAAACTGACCTACACGTGCAGGCCGCGCTCCTAATGGCGTCTCCATAAGCTCTGCACGGTGGCAGTGATGATGGGGTGATGTCGCCGCGACACCAGCCAGCAGATCAGCCCATCTATCTGCCTCAGCCAGGCGTCAGGCAGCGGCTGGACAGTGGACACATCAGTCAGGACAGACGCCACGGTGTCGGCATTGTCTACTTTCCAAATTCCGCACTTTCGCGCTGGAAATACCGCTGTGGGAGGAAGACAGCGGAGACTGGAGCGGGTCTGGTGACGTCATCGGCCGTCCTGGCTTATACTCTGGCTGAGTGAGCCGACCGCCACCGCGCCGCTGATTCGGTGAATCCCATGGCGCCGTTCCCACCGACAGACCGCGCTGGACGGCGACGCTGAGAGAATCCCGGCGGCACGTGCAGGACAGCCGAGTGGCCACATCCTGCCACCGCCCCCTCAAGCTGCAAAAACGACCCAGAGCTCCTCGCCAGTCCGGCCCCAGGCAAACCCGGCAGGACGCGGCCAGTCACTCATTGGCGCCGCGCTGACCCCAAAACGGGCCAATCGCCAAATTGGACGTGACGCGGCGGCGCGGCGCGGGGCGGCGCGGGGCGGCGGACACCCTTTCACATCCGGCCGTTGTCCGTTGTCCGCGCTGACCGACATACAGGGGGCTGCAGGACTCAGGCCAGTCACGCCGCCCGCCCTCCCTCCTGTGTGAGAGAGTCGTGACCGAGCCAATGACGCTGAGAGCGGCGGCGGCGGCACTGTGACTGGATAATCTGTCAGACAGGCCGCCCTCAGTCCAGTATCGCCAGAACACATTGCGCAGAGACGGTACAGTGCAGCATACAGAGCCAGAGTGTCATCGCATGCACAGCCGCTGCTCCGGCCAACCCAGCGGTGTCCGAGCCACGCTCGACTGCCCTCGGAGACACACAGTCACACCTCTGTCCACCCCGACCTCCACCACATATCACACGTCCAGCTCTCACTCAGCGCCCCCTCAAACTGACTGGAAACGCATCATTCAGGCGTCATCAGCCCGGCCGGACAGGCACAGCGTAACATCCCTGCTCCACCCCACCCATCACGGCGTCACCCGCCACCCCGTCACCACGTCATCATCCCACCCGTCACCGCGTCACCATCCCACCATCACCGCGTCACCAGTCCCCACCCCATCACGGCCGTAAAATCCCTGCTCCACCCCACCCATCACGGCGTCACCCGCCACCGCCGTCACCTCCCACCCTCACCTGCGTCACCCATCCCCCCATCACGCGCGCGCGTAACAATCCCTGTCCACCCCACCCATCACGGCGTCACCCGCCACCGCGTCACCATCCCACCCATCACGGCGTAACATCCCTGCTCCACCCCACCCATCACGGCGTCACCCGCCACCCGTCACCACCACACCCGTCACCGCGTCATCATACCACCCATCACCGCGTCACCATCCCACCCATCACCGCGTCACCATCCCACCCATCACGGCGTAACATCCCTGCTCCACCCCACCCATCACGGCGTCACCCGCCACCGCGTCACCATCCCACCCATCACTGTGTCACCGCGTCACCTCACCGAGCCCGCTGTCGGCCGGGTGACACACCAGTGACCGGCGGCACCACAGAACACTGCACACGTTCGGACCGCCGCACAGATCGGCCGCCGATACCACGCCACTGTAACGGGCACCCCCCAGTTAGCAGCAGCACAACATCCACCGCCAGCCGGCCGCACCGGCAGCCCACCGGTCCCGGGCTCACGCCACGCCACGCCGCGGATTAGCTCGCTCTGTTTGGTGCCGTTTATTTAACTGTCGGAATGCTGATTGTCCAGCTCTGAGGGGAGGGGGAGGGGGGAGGGAGCAGACAGTTTTTTCCTCATTGTAGGCGAGGCGGGGCGGAGTGGGCCGTTTTTTACGTGACGTGGTGTGGTCCGCCCCGACTGACGGCGTCCGCCGTCCAGTGCTGAGGACTGAGGAGACGGTGTTGACTTCGGTCACCTTCACGGTTGTGGTCTCACAACGGTCCGTACAATTTAATATCCATGCACCAGTCAAAGGTCCGTACACCTGCTGCAGGTCTCGGTAGAACTTCCTGTTGCATGCGAAAGAGCACAGTACGACAAAACGGTCGTATATCTTTGTAAAATGCCCATTGTATTTGCAAGGTGACGAAGAGAATCACCTCCGATGGTAGGATGTCGCATCAGCAACTACGCACCCATCCTTACGACTGGGCACAGTGGTGGCCGATTGGGGTACTTTCTTTCGGATGGGGGAGGGGCAGAGCAATCTGCAGGGGCACCCCGGAGCGTCAGTCCGCCTCCCCTCTTAGGACCTCTTAGACCCTTCAACACCTGGATTGACGGGGCCCCATACAACCGGACGATCGCTTAATCATACCGACTGAGGACTCCCTCAGGACGACCGAGAACCGACGAAGAGCCCCTCAGGCTGATCCAGGGCACATCCAGGGCCCTCGGACAATTTGCTCGGCCAAAAAAGAACAAAGTCAATATTTTCGAAAGGCCCCTCTTACAAACTTCTGAGGGCAACATCATATGTTTGACCCAAAAACTCTTGAGGTGGGGGGGGGTGGAGGCAGGCGTTGCTCCGGGCTCCCCTGCCCTCCTCTTCGCCGCCCCTGACTAGGCAAGCACAACGGTACATGCTCCACATTTTCTCCCCGCCCACGAGCGGCCGTACCCAATAATAACGGACCCTACGCAGATGCCGGTGACAGGGGACGTCCATTCACCCCTCCCGCGTTACTAGGAAGGAAGGGGACCGGCGGCCCGTAGACTCGTCAGCAGCATAGAGCGGCACACAATCGGCTCAGATCTCTCTCTCTCTCCGTTCGGCCCACATTCCGGCATTGATCGCGGCGCGCTGTCCCTTTAAATTGGCCCGGACGGCCGGGAGGACACGCACAAAGGCCGGGGGTACCGCACGAGGGGAGCGGTTGTCAGCCATCTATAGCGGACTAGGCCAGGCTGGGGTGGGGTCACAGACCCGGCCAGCTGGCGAAAGTCGGCCCGTTACCCACTACACAGCAGCCGGGGCTGGACCCCACGCGCCCCGGTAACCAGGAGCGGACTCACCACCGACGGGTGCGTGGAGCCGCCGCCGCAGCCGCCGCTGTTAACCCGCACGATGCGTAGGTGAAAGCTGTTTGCGCGTGTTCCGGCGCCGAGACGGGACGGGATGGTAACGGAAGACGGGACAGGAGGCGACGGATGACGCTGATCCTCGGTCCGATGAGCATGTCCAGCACACGAGCCGAGACATGACCGGCCGCCCGCTGGTGGCCGACACACAGCTCTCTGCGGCGCCCCGCGGCGGCAGAGAAGGCGGTGACAGCGCGACCTGGCACGTGACATACCAGAGGAGACGGGACGAGACACGGACGGAGACGGGACGAGACACCGACTAATGTCACCGTCAGGTGAGCCGGAAACGCGCCAACAGAGGGTTCCAGTCCCGCTGCTAACGAGACGGACAGCTGGGAGAAATCGTGAGTGGTGTGGGGTGGTGAGAGGGTGGAGTGGGGGGTGGGGTGGTGGGCGTGGGGGAGGGGAGGACGGACGCACCAGGCGGCCGGGCAGCTGGGGACCAGTTAAGGAGGACATGTCGCGGTTTTGACACCTCAGATGGCCGCTGACACCCCAGAATGGGCCGCCGGATGCCGGTGACCTCAGCACGAAGTCCGAACGGCTGCGGCTCGCTCCAGCGTGTCATCCATCACCAGCGAGGCAGCAGGGCCACACACGGCTGCGTGCCGGCCTGCATCAGCGCCAGACAGACGACAACAGCAGCCTAATTAATGACCCCTCTACTGACCCCCCCCTGATCCCGGTCCTACTGCACCCGGCCCACCCCGGCCCTCCGGAACCTCTCAGCCTGCAGAGCTGCACCTTCACTCTCAACACGACCGGTGGCGGCCGTCTCTAACACAGAGCGGATTTCCCACCTGGACTGGGTACTCTCAGCATGAACAGTGCAGACACAACAGCAGCCTACCCGTTTGCCATGCTGCAGCCCGGCGCCGCGCCGCTGCACCGCTGATCTGTTACGACATAGAACGTCGAGTGGCGGCCGCCGGCAGAGCAGCTTCGCAGCTCGGCGCGGTATTGTGCCGCAAGCAGAGCAGCTTCACAGCTCGGCGCGGTATTGTGCCGCCGGCAGAGCAGCTTCACAGCTCGGCGCGGTATTGTGCCACCGACACAGCGGCGCGGTGCCACCGACGCAGCGCGGTCGCTGATGACATGGGACGGCGATCCGGGGACCGGCGTCACCCGTCACCAGCGTAGGGGCGTGACGCACGGGACGGGTCCGCGGATTACACTGACATGGCATACACTGAGCCGGCCGCATGACCAGCTTACAGAGACGACACTTTCTGCGCCAGACGTCGGCTGAGATGGAGGCCAGTGAGAACTCGAGCCAACACGCCGCTCTGAACTGGTCGTCAGCTGATGGGGCGATCGAGTTTATCCGAGGGGAGACAGGCAGCAGGCGTCACGCCAGCGCCATCTACACAACCCAGCGGGCCATTTTACACCCCTTCAACCTGTCCCGATGTGCCCCGTCAGCACGCAGCCCGCCCCACCGAACTGGGCCACGAAAACACTGACAAAAAGGCGCCGAAACGGCACCGTAACGGGCCGGAAGACTATTTTCGCAGCTGCGCGGCGTTCTCTCAGTCCTCTCAGTCAGTCGAGATTGATGCGGCGCCGGTGACTGCGGCGCATTAGGGGCGTTGCAGCGGCGCCCCCTGTCGACCGGCAGCGGCCGGGCGTGCAGCACCCAGTGTACACCTCTGATCTGGGTCAGCCGGCTGCGCCGAAAGTGAAGGTGCAGAACTCAACGCTGAGCGCACGGCAGACGCTGACGTAACCGCGGCGCGCTGAGAGAGACGTACTCTGAATGGCAGATGGGCCAGCGGCGCGGGAGAATCACACACTCGGCAGTCACGACGCGCCGCCGCCGCCGATGTGGGCGTGATTTGGCCGCGGTCGTAACGCGCGGACTGTGCGGCGGCTCGGCCCGCTCAGCAGGCTCAGCAGTGCTGCAGCACGGTACGCCGCGGTCACCCGGCGCCGGCCGCATCCTGTGAACAAGCAGCCTAAATAGTTGGCACGATAGCAGCGGCGGACTGGAGCGGATCCAGGCCGCGATGACACCCGAGAGTCGTCAATTGAAACCAGGTCCTGCTGCGTCACAGTGCGGCGCCATTTGTTGGCGAGGCTTGTGCATACCGTGCACACTAGCGTGGACGACCCCATTCACCTGGCATTATCGTCCCGTATTCTTCAAATCCGTACAGTTCGCTGAAAATGCCAACGCCTCAGCCCGCATTGTCTCACCCAATACGGACTAGGCTGGGGCGGGGCGCCAGGCAACTCCAACGCACCCCGCCCACAGGCAGTAGCACCCGCGGTCTCCCCAATGTATACCAGTGGTGACTGGTGACCGGTGGGAGTGGCCCGGCCGTCCAGCTCGGGCCGGCCGCAGGCTCCCATTACAACACGGCCCAGCCGGCCGGGCCGCTGTGACGTAACGACACCAGAGAGCGGCTCCACCGGCCGTACGTCAGGCAGCAGTCCCGCCGGACCAGCGCGCCTCTAACAGGCCGCCGCACTGAACTTCCCTGGCCGCACACAATGGCCAGTCCATCAGCGCAGCGGCCAGGAGGGGCGGCGGCGGCCCCACTGGCCCACAAAGGCCCCTCGCCGCTGCCGTTTCGCCCGGTTGGTGACGGCACGCACACGGGGCGTCGAAACAAAGGCTGCGCGCTGCGGCGCCGCCAGCGCACTGACCCCGTTTCTGACGCTCGATACGCGCGGCCGGCTGTGCCGTCTGTGCGTGCAGCGGCGGTGACAGCACCGCTCGTCCCGTCCCAGCTCAGCGACGGCCACCGCCCAGCTTACCTAACTGGCGGCTGGCGCGGCGCGGCGCGGTGTGGGCCGCTTACCCAACAGTCACCGGTGTATTACAGGCGACGGCGCGCCAGGAGCGCAGGCGGGACACCGCCCGCGTCTCCGGTGACGCCTCAGGCGACAGGGGGTGTCGCAGCGGTGTCCTGTTGCCCCGCCGCACGCCACTGCCGCCGCTGCCGCCGACGAGAGGCTCCTCGGGGCTCCTCAGTAGCCGACCGACCGACCGACCCAATGAGACGCTGACCCACATCCAGCCCAGCAACACGCCCCTCCCCGCCCCGCCTCTCCCCATGGACCGGGGCCCGGCGGCCGGCGCTGGCTGGCTGGGTAGGGGGGCTCCTTGGCTGACCCAGTTCCCAGGCGGGGAGGGGGGACAGCACGCCGTCGGCGGCTACGGTTTCACGCCGTGGCGCGCCACGACTGCAGCCGCTGCGCCAACTCAGCACACCAAACCGGCGTCAAAACACAACGCCAGCAGCAGCAGCAGATGCTGACGACACGCCGTGATAGCAGCGCTGCACGGACGCTGACCCCATGAACACTGAACAGGCTGACTGCCAGTCGGTTGTCTGCATCTCCAGTCAGACGAGACGGCCACATACAGTGTCCACCAGACTCCAGATGACTTTCGCCCATCGACTCATGTCCATTGTCTATGTAGCCGCCTCCACAGCCGCTGTCACTGCCAGTCGCCGCTGGGCAATGCCCGTCAGGTCATCCATCGCTGACGGACGGCGCTGTCCTCCCTCGGCTTCAGCTCCACCAGAGCAGGACAGCCCGCTAGTCCAGGAAAACGCCCACCACGCGCGGCGGGTCGCCGTGAGCCGCTCGGCATGGTTGCACGGGTCGCGCGACGTGCAACCCGCCGGTGACGCAAGCCTCGCTCGGCTCGGCGGCGGTGGCGCGGCTCCATGCGGCGCGAGCCGACCATTGTGTCACCGGCGCACCGTCGACAAACGCGCCCGCGCCCGAGTTTAGAAAGTCACCGCTGGAAAGGGCTTGTCCGACATATTAGCGGGAGATCTGATCGCAGTGGGTTCGCACGAAACAGGACAGGCGGGAGTGCAGACAGTGCGCTGGTTCGGACACGGACGCTGGCCGCCGTGATCTGAGATCACATCGCAGTCGCAGCGCCGCAGTCCACAGCCCATGACACCGTGTCAGCAGAGCTCGGCCAGCCGGCGGGCGGTACGGCGGCTGATGCAGCCGTCACGCAGCCGGGCCGGCCGCGCCGCCGCCACCAAAACATGCCGATCATTGAGCCGCCGCCTGACCAGCCTGCCGGACCGGTCCGGCCGGTTTGGCCACACGCCAGCACATCACAATCACCAGCACACTGCAGCGACCAGTGCATGGCAGCCGCGGCGACACACGGCCCGGCCCACTGCTCCACCGCCGTCACAGCTCCAGCACGGCCGCTGGCCGCCGGCCAGAACCCAATGCATCAACATTTACAGGGCGGCCGGTCGGGCGGGGCTATTCACCCCGATTGTATATTTTGAATCGGCGGCCCACTCGGCAGCGGCGCGTACGGTCCGGCCGGGGCGGCGGCCCACTCTCTCAGGTGGTTGCAGGGAGCCGACTGAGGCTACCGTCGACACCATCACACCGCCACCGACCGCTACAACAACCCTCCGGCCTCGACAGCTGAGCCACCCACACACGCACACAGTCACAGTGTGGGCGGACCGGGAGACATCGAGCAGAGGAGGTGCACCGTCCGCGGACGGTTCATGTCGTGAGACGCCTCCAGCAGGTACTATCGGGCGGCTCTGTGTCACCTGCAGTGGCTCGGTTGGGTTGCTGCCGGGCCGTTACGGCGCCGCATATGATGGCGGCGGTCTGTCGGTGGCCCGGGGCGGCCAGGCAGTCGGCCGGGCGGCGGTGGGCGCCGCTGTTGCCAGCTGGGCTGAGGTATCGTGGCGGGCTCCAGCCGCCAGTGAAAGGACTGCGGCCCGTGCGCGGTACCGCCCACCGCCGCCCGCTGCCCGCCGGCGCCCGAGACGAGACGCGTCGGAAAGCGAAAGCGACGACTGGCCGTCTCGGCCGCCGCGACGGAGGCTGGATCGGTCAGAGATCCAGAGAGGAGAGGTCAGAGAGGAGAGGTCTCGGTCGGAGATGATGTGCAGCGGCACACACAGCAGCATTCCCCGCCAAACGAGACCGTCCTACGACCGCGCACACGCCACGCCACTGTACTACAGCCGTGTCGGCTGAGTGGTGCGGCCATGTGGCCAGTGGCCAAACCAAACGAGCTGCCAGTCTCCGTCAGACTCCGACGGAGGAGCGCGATGCTGTGATCATGCGTACAGCATCAGACTTTACCTGAAAGTGGGAAATGTTGACATGGCAACAGAAAAGCCTTGCATCCGCGAGGACTGAGCCGCAATATACGAATCGAATCGAAACGAATCGTGGGTGGTCTTTGTAGGCGTAAGATCACGCACAGGCCGCAGCCTTACGCCTACAAAGACCACCCACGATTCGCTCCGATTCGATTCGTATATTGCGACTCAGTCCTCGCGGATGCAAGGCTTTTCAGTTGCCATGACAACATTTCCCACTTTCAGGTAAAGCTTGTACAGCCTACAGTGGCACACATACATTATAGGCCAACAGTCAGATCCTGACTACGTCAACACACTTTTGACAGAACCAAGACGACCACAGCGGCGCACACAGCCCACATGAGACGAGCCGCTCTGGCGCTGGAATCAGCCACTTCCTGATCGGCTGACAGTGACTAGACGTCGCCGCCGCGGTGCCAGACGCAACCAGACGCAACAACCAGACGGGCACGGCGGGACGGGGGCGCGGCAGATCACGGGACCCGGGACAGGCACGGCTGGACGGCAGACCAGGCGGCTGGTAGCGGAAGTGGCCTGCTGAGGGCGTGCGGGGGTGCCGGCGGCGGTGACCACGCCCTGCTCTCAGCGGTTCCTGCTTGGCTTGCCACGGCACCAGACCGCCAAGGCCGGCTGCGAGCCGCGCAGCCGATCTGCGCGCCGTGCGTCACCACAGCAAACCCAGCGGGCAAGAGCGAAACAAAGAGAATCACTCCGTCGGCCGACTCCTGCGCATCTGAGCACCAAGTGCGCAAATAGCCCAGATTTGGGCCAGAAAATAGCCCAGAGAACGTCAGCGTAGCCGAAATGGTCCGCAGAGAACCAGAAGCTGAGTACGAGCCCGCTCGACTGATGCAGACCCCACATGCCTCCCTTCCCGGCCGTACGGACGATTCCCTGCGCCATCTCCGGACACGTCTGTCTCTCAGCGCCGCAGATCAGCCGCTGCCCGTCGCCGCTGCGTCGCCACTCGCCGCGTCATAGAGGGGCTGTCAGCGGCGGCCACATAAATCCAGTCAGCGTCGTTCCGGCAATCCCGGTGGCGCGTCTCTGCCAATTGCCAGCCGCTCGAACCACCACTCATGGCGGCCCGCCGGCGCCGCCGCCCGGGCCTGTCGCTGCTGCTACTGCTACTGCTGCTGCTGTTGGACGGAGACAGTCGACCACGCCCTACCCTGCGCCGAGACCGACTGTAACACCACTGCACTCGTCTGTCAGGTGACGATTCTTCACCGAACCGATAACACTACGTGACCCAGAACAATCTAATTAACATTATCAAACGGGTCAAATCCAATTTCCCGAGTACTAGCAAGATCAGACGACTTTCCGTCGCCAGTCACATCGCCGGCGGCACCAAATTCCAGCAGTCGGCTTGATTGAGCTTCGGCAGCAGGTTCTCCGGCGCTGGCCACCGGAATCAGCCCTGGCCGTCGCCGCGTGCGGCTCGGTCCTGCTGAGATCCGATGGCCATCGATCTGCGGCGGCTTCTCACACGTGGCGGCTCCACTCGGCAGCGCCAGACGGATCCGGAATTGGATCAGCGCCGTCAGGCCGCAAGAAGGGCGGCCCGGCGGCTGTCTGCGGTGCACTTAGCAGGGCTCCCTGTCTCGACGACCCATGGCCGGGTCTTCCAGCCAGCGGCGGCCGGTCGGCCAGGCGGCAGGTGTGACAGGTCAGCACGGTCCTGACCTGACCCAGCCAGCCGGCCGGCCGGTCTGCTGGCTGACTCGCGGCTGAGTCAGAGAGGAGTCTCCGGACCGCGAACCGCACTAAGTGGAGCAGCGGACATCCCAGCCGGACGGGGTGTCGCAGGCCCGACACCCACAGCCCACAGCCGCCGCAGGGAGCCGGGGCGTGCCGTGCGCGGCCCGGAGCGGAGAGTCTGCAGCCGTGCCGTCCCCGCCCTGAGTCCGCAGAGACGTGGCCCACATGCACCGCTTGATCAATCCCAATCGGCGCGGCGTTTATTTACGTTGCAGCGCGGCGTCGGCCTGCCAGCTGGGAGAGGAGCAGACGGCGCCGACACGCCGCTGTGAGGGGCCCGTGTGCGTCCGTCCGTGGCCGGGGGCCCGACATGGGAGCGGCGCGCACAGGGCGGACAGATCTCGGACAGGGTACCGCGGCGGCCCCACGGCGGCCCCACGGCGGCTCCACGGCGGCTCCACGGCGGCCCAGTCACCCCGGCAGGCCACCGTCCGGCCACAGCTGCACGGGACGCAGCGCTGATGGACTGCTGACGCCGTGGACTGCCGCTTCTCAGGAGCAGGACACAGAGAGGCGCGGAGCCGGCCGGCCGGGGGGTCTCGGCGACTCTCCGTGGCTCGCCGCCGGCCGAGCTCAGGCGGGGCCCGACCCCCCGGGGTAGCGGGGCCATGTGCACTGAGGTGCGAACCTGCCAGCTGCGGCGCGGCGAGACAGAGCAGGGCGCGGTCATATCGTGTCCGGGACACGCTACAGTGGCTGCCAGCCGACACGATAACCCGCGCCGGGCCGGTGCTCGGCGCCACCTTCCTCGGGCCGGCACGAGTCGCGCGCAAAGAAACACTCCCAGCCCACGCCCTAATGACCACTCACGGCTTCTGCACGCTCATATAGTTCGGAAACTAAAAACATAACAGCCCGAAATGTCAGCAGCAGGTCACCAGACACCCCAATGAAAGCTCACAGCCATACCATAATAACACCCCACACAGCCAAAGTACGAGGTCGGTGGCCACCACCAGCGACGGGCCCCGGAAATCGGCCGATGGTGATGACGGTCCGGTGACGCCTCAATGAGGACTCCCGTACCCAACACAACACTTTCCCGACAGTATGCCGCTTCAACGCTGCCGAGTCAACAGCGACACCTACGCCTCCCCGCCTTCGCATTCCACAACTCACAACTGGGACAACCAAATGCACAGCACTCGCAGAACAGAACACCTCCCAGCCTTTCTCTGCGCCGGCAGAGGAAGACAGGGAGTCTATGTAAGGGAGACATCCACAGGAGCCCCAGCTGGGCACACACAGGAACAGCGCCACCACAGGCGGACCCAAGGCCAGACACAGAGCACAACACAAACAGTAGCCCGTCACGGTCCGACTCCCGGCGGCAGCGGCCGCGGCGTGGGAGCCGTTTGCGGCCGAGTGCCCGTGAAATGACGGCTTTCAATTTTCAAGGGCTGGCGGGCGGCCAGCCGTGGCCGGCGGTGACACAGCGTACGACAGAGGACAGACCGACGGACAGACGACAGACAAACCCAGTGGACAAACGGACAACAGTCAGTCGGCCGGGGGGGGGGGGGCAAGCCGGTCCCGTTACATGCCGACAATGCAGGCATGCAGTGCAGGCGACACGTGCATTGTCTGTGGGTGCGTCCGTTTTCAGGCCGTTGTCTCGGTCCGGTACGCGAGTCCTTATCACTACCAACGACCCGATACCGTAACGCAGATATCAGCAGGGGAAAAAGACAGCTGAAAGCACGCACACACCCCTCCCAACCTTTACATACGGTACAAATGTCAGCACACACGAAAAACGGTATTTGCATCTCACATGAATTAATTGACTTTGAAGTTGCAGAAATGCACGTCTCAATGGTTTGAAACGTTTGTATTTGAAAACATTTAAGCCAACACGCAAAATAATTGATTCAAGCGTCAGCTGAAAAGCTGGGGGGCGCGCGGCTGTAAGAATCAAGTTACCTGGTGAATTACCCGAGACATGCCCGACAGAAATTGTTAAATTTAGAAGTGTCCGGAACACTCCTACAATCCATAACCAGTGCACACCTGGACATCTCACACCGATTACAACACAGACAACCCTGGTAACAAAGCTGACATCCACGACCGAACACCAGAGCACGACCGAACACGAGGGAAAACTGGGAACACAGGAGAGAGCGAGAGAGATAAGAGATACCCGCGCGGCGGGACTCACCTTCCAGCTTCATTCCGACGGTGAGGCACTTCTGGAAGCGGCAGAACGGACACCGTTTGCGCTGTGTCTTGTCGATCTGACAAGTCTTGTCGGCCACACACGTGTACACCTTTTTGTTCTGCACGGTGCGCTTGAAGAAGCCCTTGCAGGACTCGCAGGTGAGCAGGCCGTAGTGGTAGCCGGAGACCTTGTCGCCGCAGACGGGACACAGCTCTGTGATGCCCTCCTTGGTGTCGGGCAGCGGGTCCTGGTGCAGGTTGTACTGGTGGTCGCCCACCCCCATACTGGTGGCGCCTGGAGAGAACAGGCATGTGTTATCCAAGAGCGGCGAGCCCAGGATGCTGTTGTTGTTGGACACCTGCACGTGCGAGTACACGGAAGGATTGACGATTGTCATAGAGCCCGGTGATGACACCATGCTGTAACACTGGGGATTGGCCACCGGCGGAGCGGCAGAGTGTTGAGGCTGGTGCTGCGGCTGGTGTTGCTGCTGGTGCTGCTGCTGGTGCTGCGGCTGGTGCTGCGGCTGGTGCTGGTGCTGCTGCTGCTGCTGTTGGTGCTGCTGCTGCTGGGGTGGGGACTGCGGCTGCTGCTGCTGCTGCTGCTGTTGGTGCTGCTGCTCCTGCTGTTGGTGTTGCTGCTCCTGGGGCGACTGTGGAGAGGGCGACTGCTGTGGCTGCTGTTGTGGGGCAGGAGGAGACTGCGGACCAGTGTGCTCGAGCTGCACAGGCATGGCGCTGAAGCTGGGCTGCACATGCGCCAACGGCAGCTCCATGTCCGATATCATGACCTGGCCGAGTCACGTCACACACTGCTCACACACAGGCGCACGTGTGACACGGGTCTGCTCCGGTGCGAGTCCGTGTGAGTCGAGGCGCGCCGCCGGCTGCTGTTCCGCCGGACGGTCTCGGACGCCAACTGGCCGCTCGCCGCCGCCGCAGCGCTCGCTAGCCTGCCGCTGCCGGTCGCCGCCGCACACACACACGTGAACGGTGGCTCGGCTGCCGCTCGCTGGGCCGCGTTGCTCGCACTACACCAGGCCGCCGACTGAACGAGCCGCCGCCGCGCCGCAGCCACGCGTAGTGAAAGTGATTCCGAGCTGGCCTAATTCCGTTTCTTTAGGGCCTATGTAAGGCTGATCGCTGCTAGCCCAGTGACCCACTTGGCGGCCGCGGGGAACAAGGGCCCGCGCGCCGCGTCGATCGATGCCGCGTGGACCTCTCTTGCCCGCGCGTCGACGGGACACGCGCCGTGTAAAAAGGTCTCTCGGCGCGGCGGCGACGGCGGCGACGGCGGCGACTGCGGCGGCGCGACGCGCCCCCGCCGCCTGCGTGTGCTCTTTTTGCACGCGGCTGTCGTCCTGCAGTAATTCTGTGGTAGTCGGCACGGCCGATTAGGCCGTTATATTGGGATCGAGTGGGGTGCAGTGAGGGGAGGGCAGTCGCGCGCCTACCGCCTGGTAACAGCGGACGTATTGCCCCATAGAAAACCAACGGCCGCGCGCACGGATGGCGCAACGTGAGGCTGGTATCCAGGGGACGGGCTGTAAAGAACTTTCCATTTCTCGCGCGATCGGGAGGAGAAGGCGGGAAGAATTTGTCGCCATGCTGGTAGTCACTAGGCTGGTGCTAAAATCTAACGAAATCAGAACGATTTTTTTATTAAAATGAGACAAAAATTCAACATCGATTCATGTTCGATACCGATTAATATCACATATTCTATTCCAAATTAATAATTGAACTATCGAAATATTTGGAATGACAGCGAATAAAGCCACACAGCTTGTCCCAATACCAATAAATGCTTGAGCTTTATTTTACCGGGTGATCGAGAACGAATGACCCCGAAATAAACAAGTAGCGTGCTTACGCAAAATAATGCATTAATAAGCACGTGCTGAAATCGATTGCAGACACGTGGACATTACATTTAGTATATTTATTTTCAAAAGGCACATAGTGAGAAGCGCCGCGAGAGTTCAATCCAGATATAACTTATTTATCAAGTTTCTGGCATTTTTATATTTAACAAAGCATTTGTTCGCACGTGCCAATTTTTAAAACATGCTTCGGGCCGTGTGTCCTTTGAAAAAAATAGGCTAAAGTTATCATTTTAATCACTTAGGTGACGTTTTCTGGTTATATTGAGCAAGTATCCTAGGAGCCGTGTTTGGCACTTCAAGTCTTCAAGTTCACCAATTAGCAGGCCAGCCGGATTGTGCTGAAGCAAGGTGAACTGAAATCTGAGGCAGCCGTTCGTAGGGCGTTTCGGCAACGGTTTCATCCACGCTCCTGGCCGAATATACCAAAACGGAAGGCTTTCCACTGACTGCTCCGGCTGACCGGCAGTTTGTTCCGACTCCGACTGGCCAGCCGGAGTCGTCTACACCACCGACAAATCCAAGACAAAAAATATAGCAGTAGCCATTTTTACAACCTAACCCCCATATGATGGCGCTTAGGTGAAGTTTGGGTCAAGGTCGTCACATAAGGTCAAATTTGGAAATCGATTAACCCGCACCATGCCTGCGTACGGTGCCAACTTCGCCGAGCCGGGAGGGGGGGGGGGGCGTTTCGACGCCCCCTCTAACTCGGCTCCTATTAGACGTAGGTAACCCAAAACCGAAAATACCGTTCGAAAGCTCATGGAAAATAATTTTGAAACGATTTCAGTCATATTTTGGCTGAGGTTAATATTGAGGTCACCAGAGGTCAATCTAACTGGCCTGTTCTTGGTACACGAGCCGTTGGGCTGAAAGTGCCGAACAGGGCTCCTGAGAATTGCCCGTTGTGACCAGAAACGTTTAACTACGTGTTCAAAATTATATTTCTACCAAATGACCAAATATCTACCATGGATTTTTGGCACGTGAATATGAAAAACATGATTTGTATTTTGCACTTGACTTGTATATTTTGTAGTCATTCATTTTCGATCACCCGGTATATGCTGATCAGATTAGGCGACAACGTATGACTATTGAACATTGTGTATGTTCGACTAGCAAGGAAATAATATGCTATGCCTGCGCAGCCAGTCTATATTCGTACAAAAGTAGCCACTCGTAGTCCAAATAGGATTAGGACTACGAGTGAGAAGTTCAGACTTGTGCTTGATTCCGCTTCAGCGGAATCGATTCCGATTCCATGCCAAGCCAGCTGGGTGCGATTCGATTCCGATTCCAGCAGATATTTTGCTAGAGGAATCGATTCCGAATCCGATTCCAGGGCAACTAAAAAGCTTGATTCCGAATCCGATTCCGTTGATTCCGATTTTGTTACGTTCTACATAAAACATGTCCCACCATTCTTAGTTCTTAAATTTTGTGATAAGGACACGAATGACACGAATGACACGAAATTAAAGATGACACTTAGGTGAAAAACTGGCCTGTGCTGCAAAATCGTGATAGTTCAAAAATGTAAAAGTTTACCGATCAGGTTCAAACGATATAATATCAAGACTTGACTTTAACCATGATGCACTCAAGCTGTTATTTTAACCATCGCCTTACTAAGCCGTACGGGGGGGGCTGACAGCCCCCCTGTTAACTTCCAAACCAAGCAACATACCTAGAGCAACGCGGTAAGAACCAGTCTGTCATGTGAGGAATCTAACAGTATGCAATTTTTAGGTTTCAGGTCAACGGGTTACCTTCCAGGTCAAGTGAATGACCTAAGATCGAACACATTCAAAAATAGCGGTTTTGCTCTGTCCGTCGTCATTATTAAAGTTATGAAAATACAACGATTAGGTTAGCGTCAAGTTGTTGGTAGTTGAACTGGCTATTTGACCATATATCGATGTTTAGGTCTCGGTTAGTTAATAACCTCTTAGGCCACGGAAATCGTCACCATAGATGATGACTGCTATGGACGATTAGCATTAGCAACCTCGACTCGATCACGTCAAGAATAGCGATCAGAAAACCCCAAAATTAAAAATTTATATGTGCAAATAAAAAGGCATGTTCCTAGACCAGTTTTGTATCAGAAATACAAATAAGTATTTTTATGTTCGTATCTGGCCAACAAAAGTAAAAAGGTGATTACAAAAATGACGTCATAAGTTTCTTTCACTTGGGAGCCATCACCCAGTGTCAAAAATAGAGATATAGCGTTGAAATTTGGTTTTGGTATTGTTTATAATCAGTTCTCTCACTTATATTCCGTTTTTTTTCTCGTTTTTTTAACATCTTTGAAAACTTTAATTTGTGTAGTGATTTTTCAATATTTTTTTTTGACTTCTTGGAGGTTAAAACCCCCCAATTTCAGAAATCCGATCAAAGCATTAAAAATGTTATTTTGTGTCATTTCCGTTTTCAGTTTGGAATTTGCTGCAAAACTCTATTTTCTACCACTTTCAAATATTTTCCGTTTTTCTACCAACATGACGGTACTAAAACGTCATTATCTCCAAAACCACTTGACCAATTTTGAAAAATTTAAAAGGATACATGTAACTGTGAAAAACTCAGCTACTGAAAATTTTAGCAAAATGCGCCGTATGTGTAAAAATTATTCTAGAAAAACCTCAGGGGGGAGCTGTCAGGACCCTTAACCGTAAGGCGAGGGTTAAATATATACACGGGGAATCAATACCCTGAAAATGTGGCAATATTCTGGAAGGTACGATACAATAAACATGGCTTTGTCATACACGAAGATAATTGTATGACTCCACTTAAATAAGTAGAATTACTGAGCATGCTCATTGACCCTCAATTAGTAACAGATCATCGGCTAGCTTTGCTTTAGCTTGTCATGCTGAAAGGAAAACAATTAATGGTCAGAGTGATTTTTTACGAAAATAAAACGGAATAACTTGAAATAGCCATTGATTCCTATTCCGATTCCATCATTTTCTTTTCAAATGATTTATTCCACCTGATTCTGATTCCACCCAGATACCAACGGATTCGAATCCTATTCCGATTCCAGTACAAACGAAATCGATTCCGGAATCGGAATCAATTTTACTGGAATCAAGCACAAGTTTGGTGGGAACATTCTCGAACTAAAAAGCACTAGTAATATTTGAACTGCATTGCAATATACTTAGCTTGTAAAACGTTTCTTTGAATCGTATACGGATTGAGGCCGTTCGTAAGCTAACGGAGAACGAAATCAATTTCATTCCGGCGGCGGAATCAGCACAGGTCGGGTCTGGGCGCGCCTTTCACGTGTGTGCGCGCGCAGAAGGGTTCGACAGGCTGACAGGCCGACCCGGCACCACGTGAGGTCGGTACACAGCACAGCTGTGTTGTAACAACGGGAAAGGAGTGCAGGTGCCGGCCGTGGACACCGACCCGGCACCGCAGCGCGTCACGGCAGCCCGCCACACACGCACACGGGCCGACGTCCGATGAGTCGCCAGTCGTGGCCGCAGCCGGAGCCGCACGCACCCCGCCGCACAGGATCTCCTCCGCAGCACGACGGCTGCGTCATCCACGCACACTCACCCGGTCCAATCAAGCCGAGGGAAACTTTCCCGCGGTCCTGCCCCCACCGCACGGCCGACCCGTTTCCACAGATGAAAGCCAATTGCCAGACAAGGGCGGCGCGGACGGGTTTGCGGCGGCGGCGGCCGTGCTGAAAGCAATGGCGGATCCGGCGGGAGACAAAACTGGGTCACATCCCTGCACTGGGCAATTTCGAATTGCTCACAGAGTTTTTATAAAAATACTGGTTCATGTCACTTTGCTCCAGCAAAACGTGTGCAGAAACGGATTAGAGTGGGGTGGGGACAGTGGGTCAGTTTAGAAAAGGGATTCTGCGTATCCACCGCACACAGGTGAGGAAAAGAAGGCTATGAGATAGGGTAACCGGTCTGGTCCTGGTTGACAAATGGTCTGTCGTTTGATTTCTCTCCACCGATCCATCAGGACATAGAGACCGGCTAATGGAAGATGTGCGCACCTCAACAATAATCAATACAAGAGCTGAAAAAGACAGAAAATCGCAGTTGATATGGTGAAAAATTCCATTAACCCTCGCCCGTGTAGGGCTAAGATCACTGCGTGACCGTGCAAGGGGAGAGGGGGTACGACCCCCCTTGGTGTTTGGCCCCTAATTGAGCTAGAGCTTCGATTCCAAAACGAGCGGGTTGCTTGTGACGAGAGAAAGCCACAAACATATGATTTTAAGGTCCTGGGTCATTATGTGAACTCTGAGGTCATGTCAAAGATTCAAATGTCATCAAATCGTAAATCTGTAAAACATGAATACTTATCGAGCTAAAATCGTAAAGAAACACCTTAGAATGTCAAATAGACGTTAAATTTAAAATCAGCATCACACAATGACCTAAAAACTGTCGAATTAAAAAAGGTCATGTCAGGTCATCTGAGGTCATTGACCTCGGTTGACCTTAGGAAGCGTATGACCCCACTGGAATATGTAATGATATGTAAAATGCATCCCAGATTTGAAATCAGCGTCACAAACTGCCCTAGTAACTGACAGATCAGTGACCTCGATTGACCTTTAAAAAGGTCAATCGAGATCGCAATCTCTGCAGAAGCCACAACTGTCACCTAGAAACATCTGTGCATATGCTCCTGAACAATCACTCAGGCTTCGTCAAACACGACCTTTAGAAACAGGTCAAAGGTCATGGGTCATAGCAGTTATAAGTTCGAAATTTTCAGAGTATGTGTCAAATTGTTGCAAAGTAGGGTACAGGTCACTGCAAAAGTAATGGTAGGTACAGTGTTTCAAAATGTGTTGATTTGGGTGGTCAATGACGCCCAAAAGTGAATAATGTTCCACTCTCCCCATTTCAGGTTCCTTCTGGAATGAGAAGACTAAACAATTATTCACTTTTGGGTGTCATTTCCCGCCCCAAATAACACATTTTGGGACACTGTACCTACCATTACTTTTGCAGTGACCTGTACCTACTAAAAGTTGAATTGCGATCGGTTAATAACTACGCTAGTTATTCCGGAAAAAACGAGGGGGTTGCAAAAAATAGTTGGAAACCCCCTACACTGGCGAAGGTTAAGCTCTGTGATTCTCCAATATCTTTACATGAGGGCAAATAAAGTAACGCTTCTATGATCATAATTAAGTGCAATCAGGTCACGTCGCAATGAACTAACCAAAAATATACAAATGTCTCGAGTTAGCATGATATTGTCATACCTACTGTCACTGTGAAAGGCACTGTATGTAAAGCTCACAGGACTCCGCGAAATGACTGGCATTTCCACAGTATCAGCTCTCCGCGAGCATTTATCTTTCAGGCAGCTTCTCAGTTATAATCAACGTAGAACGCTCTCCTCAAGTCTAACCCTCTCAAAGAGGCCCGGCCGACCAGCATGGATGACCACCAGTGACCAGTGACCACTACCAGTGCTATAGGGGTAAACCCCGCACGGATTAGGAAAGGCCACTGTAGGACGAGGACGAGCCTTCACGCGAGTGGGACCGCTGCCGGGGATGCCGGGGATGCCGGGGATGTGAGGTGAGGGGAGTTGATCAAGACCATCGGCAAACCTACCAATCTTAGCTTATATATTGTGTGCAACGAAAACGATCGTCATGAAGTGAAGCTGACACGCATACAAAACTTGGGTTTAAGAAGCCACGATTCGGTGCCCGTTGTCTCCGGTGGAGATCCATGATGTCGTAGTCTCATCCACTCGGTGTTATGAAACAGGCCGCGACACGCCGAGCCCTGCGTTCCAGCGGTCGTCTGAAGCCGCCGCCGTCGCCGTCGCCGCTCGACCCGGAGAAATGATGGAAACCCCTGCTGCGGAGGACGGGTGTCCGAGCGGCGGCCGCTTTCCAACAAACGGTCGGCAGTTCGGCAAATTTCGGGGAGGATGGTGGGGAGGGGGGGGGTCCGGGAGCCGAGCTGTCGACACTCGGCGGCGGCGGCGGCGGTGTGACGCTGCGCCTCTGACGGCAGCAGTCAGCAGTGTGGGTGGATATAGCCGTTAGACGGCCCGCACTGCGGTCGCGACGAAATAGACGACGATGCAAAACCGGATTTGCGCTTAAATGTACTGTAAGTGAAAAGCTTTCACAATATGGCCACTGTCACCATGTCAGCCATCGACTGTTAATATGGATCCGTCTTGTCAGCGTGACAAGAGTGATTCTCAGACATTGCTAAACAGCAGATATAGGTATGCGATTTGCAAGATTGCTGGCTTAGTACCTATCTATAGCCAAATGGATGATTTTTGCTCACCATAGCCCGTGCTATAGGTTATCGAAGGTCCTGTCTTTAAGCGCGGAATTTCTGTCGGATGAAACCACCAAGCTCGAAGGACTTGTTGCGACGTCGATCACCAGATATTTGCTGTCTCTCCAATACGACAAGATGAGCTCGCTAGTTTGTAAAGACGGGCAATTTGTGCGTTGTTAAACAAAACACCACTATAATACACATATATTTCCTACCTACGAGAAATATGCTCTGCATTTGTTATCTGTATGTATGTATGTACTATATATGTATCTGGCACTGAGTCCGCCACATTCCAAAACATTTTTTACATAGGCATTCTGAAGTAGAGTATTACCATGCAACGCCCAAAGGCGTAGTGTTGAAAGTAAAAACAAAACTGGGGGACACGTCCCCACGTACCCCCAGCCCAAATCAAGCCAGATAGTCACTATCTGACACTATCTGGCTTGATTAGCCTTACCACATAAATGTTACGCATACAACCATACTAAAGTGAACTGATCACAGGGGCTGAGTGTGTCGTGTATGACAGCGGCAGTGTTGGTTTAGCTCCGGGGCAGTATCGTGCCTGCCGCCACGCTGCCCGGGGCCAGGGACTGAGTCGGGCGCGGCGGCGTCAGCGTCAGCCGGCGGCCGGGCGTCATCGCTGCCCGGGGCCAGGGACTGAGTCGGGCGCGGCCCGGGGCCAGGGGCCCGCCGCGCTGCCCGGGGCCAGGGACTGAGTCGGGCGCGGCCCGGGGCCCGCCGCGCTGCCCGGGGCCAGGGACTGAGTCGGGCGCGGCGGCGTCAGCGGCGGCCGGGCGTCATCGCTGCCCGGGGCCAGGGGCTGAGTCGGGCGCGGCGGCGTCAGCGGCGGCCGGGCGTCGTCGCTGCCAGAGGGCCAGCGATGACTGATGAGTCACTGCGCGGCAGGACGGCGTGGGTCGGTGATGGCCACAGCACGACGACACGGCGACTGGCCACCGTGGCAGAGAGGCCGAGTCAGCCAGGGCCCGGGAGCCTACATGTGGAATGGCAGACAGATCTACCATGAGGTTCTCTCATCCGTCCCTGCTCATTGTCTGTTGATGCAAGACAACATATGGGTGATGTTCCAGACAAATACAGCATGCATATGCGTAATGCAGGAAGGCATATGAGGGCAAATAACTTAAATTCGGCATATGGCCTCAACATTTTTTTATTCTTAAATTTAATCCGAATATTTGATGGAATCGATTTCCAAGATCAGGACCTACGCTAAGCTAAGCTTGTTGCGCAGGCCCTGACCCACCATCCGCTCACAAAATTCCAATCACCGGCGGAATTTAGAGGCGAAAGTTTAAACGGTCCGCCCGGCTCGTCCACTCGAGATTTCACTCGAGAATAGCCGTAAATCAGGTGGGATAGGCAACCATTGTAACCAAAAGGCTGACTATGACTGTAGGCATTCAACTGTCCTGCCCCAAGGCTCTGCAGCACGTTACAAATACAGCGGCCGGGCCGGGCGGACCGTACCCAGGAGTCAGGACCGGACCAGACCAGACCAGACCGGACCGGACCGGACCGTCAGCGTGTCGATATGTTATACAATGATACACAGCCGGGCAATGTGTCAGCAACTCTGTCACGTCGGCACACCGGGTGAGAGAGCACAGGTTTGACGTGACGTTCAGTTGCTACCGGACCACCTGAGTCGCGGTGTCGGCAACTCGGGTCAGGTGGAAAGGCGAGGACACAAGAGAAACGCAGAAACCCGAAGTAAAGTTAACGAAACCCTTTACACGAACGCAACACTTTTTCCATTCATGCCAGGAAGTCTAAGAAGAAAAAAGTGCACTTCATGAACGCCTTCAATAAATAAATTCATTCTGCGCGCTGTTTTTACCACACGAGTGTGCTTACTACACATCTCTACTCGTGCGGCAGGTTTTGTCGACGTTTATATTGCATCCGAAACAGCAGCCGCCAAACGCATCTCCTGCAAGTAAGCTGTTATTTACCAGGATACAACAGTTCCTTATGTGCCAGAAAGAAACCAAATCACTAATGTTGACGAACTACCACGACCAGCAGTCGCCAGGCTGGCTATTCCGAAATGATAAACGCATCGCATCGCAAAGGCATCAGCCACTGCCATGACGTCTCTGAGCCACACAGAATAGACATTAGACAGAGCCATTTGGTAGATGTCAAGTTTCCGACTGTTGCTAGGAACAGAGTGAAGGCTGATAGTGATCAATTCAGAGATCTGTCGTGAGAATGTACCAATGCCCAATAGCTCAGTCAGTGTCAAGATCACACATTTTGTTATCTGGCGTATCAAAGCACACAAACACGTTAGTTTACGTTGCCAATGATCTCAGCCATGAAAATGACACACGACGGTGGAAACCACCCGCTCAGTGTGTACTGAACTATCCAAAACCAACAGCACGAATTCTAGCAGGCACGCCACAGAAGCATCTCAGCACTCATCGTGTCCGATCCGCCCGACTGAGCCTGCCTGCTCGTCGCTATGCCGTATAGCTGCTGCTCAGTCGCTGTGCAAATGACACCGTTCATCAGCGGCTTTGCGTGCCGTTTGGGCGCGCTGCGGGCGCCGATTAAAACCGGACTGTACGCGGCGGCATCAGTCAGCCAGTGGCCGGCGGCGACAGCAGGAGGCGGAAAACGGCCGGCACTGCGCGTCCGGCCGCCGCCGCACCACCGGCAGCGGCGTGCAGTGCCGCGCCCCACCCGGATCCGCCGCGGTCCGTCCAGCCAGCCAGGAAACCAGACCATCGGATCACAGCACCGCGCCGCCCTGGGACTGATCCGACTGTCCGGGACGGCAGTGGAGCGGCCAGGTGCCGCCCGCCGAGACCGGCCGCCCTGGGAGAGAAGTCCCGCCGCCCCCGCCCTCCGCCCGCCAACCCGTCTCACCGGCCGCCCGGAGAGCGGCACCCGTTGGTCAATTGTCGGGGCCGACTTTCACGACCCACCACGCCGTAGCGCGTCTCTCTGGCTGTCACCCGTCTGCGGCGTCGGGTGATTTTTGGCGGTGACGGCCGCCGCCAGCTCCGCCGCTCCATTGCCACACGCGGCCGATGGCTATCGGTGCGGGGGTCGGCCGGCCTGCAGGTAGGCGGCACGTGACGCGGCGGCCGTCCCAGTCCAGCGCCGTGGCCTGGCCGCTGTCCCAGCACTGCACAGCAACACCAGGGTAACTGTCCCGTCCCATTCATCGCTCTATTACCGGGAAACGGAAACCGGGGCGCGGCAGTCGTGGCATTTTCAGGTCAGCCGACCGACCGTTTTCCTCCAACCAGTCAGTTGTGGCTGCATTCTCTACACTGCATACGAGTGTTACAGACGTGCGCTTCATAAGCCGGCCTATAATTTGCCACTCAAGACTTCAAAGGTCACATTTTTTATTTCACGAAGAAAAAGTTTATCGTGAAGAGATTACTGTCCGCAGCAGTATCTCAGACTTTATTTTAAGCATCACTTGTGGCTGCAAAGAACACCGTTTGTTGGTGCAAGGAGCACTGGTCGTCCGCTTTCCTTTCGAAACTACCAGCGCAACGCTGCCTTCTTTTATCCATCTCGAGCTGGGATTTTGCAACCAATTACATGCACTTTCCAAACGACTGCCTCAGCCGCCGCCGACTTCTCGAGACACGCCGGACGATTGTGAAGGGAGTTGGGACCGGCCCGAGCCCGACCACACAGGATAGGTGGCCACTGAGACTACCCCACGTCCCCTCCTCCCCGGCGCTCCGGCAGCTGTACCTTCTCCCGGCGCTGAGAGCAGCATGTCCTCACACCACGTCAGACACAGAGCGGGGACCCGCCGTGGACCAGTCGCCGAAATGTGTCGCCGGCGCTCACGACACCGGCGACAAGGTGTCACGCTGCTTTCCAAATCTGAGATGTGGCGATTGCGCCAGTTCTGAGCGGCGTGCACATAAGCCGAAGCATACCCGCCCTGCTGGGCGATTGCGGCAATGCCGCAGCGTTTCCGGCCATTCTCGCCGACCGATATTGAGTTTCGGTGTATGACGTGATGGATTGTGATTTTTGATTGTAGGTAGGAGTAAGTATTCGAGGGCAGATGAGCAACAATTCAGTGGATGACTGGGACAGTTACTCAAAGGTGAAATATCACACATCACATGGAGAAAACCGCGCTATCTTTCAAATATGCTGCCGGAAAGGCAGTACCTTCTTTAAAAAGATGACAATTTGTTCGTATTCAGCACTATATCTGCTTAAAATCAACTGCCTCCCAGCACCATGGGGCAAATTGTTGGCATGAAATCAGCAGCTTTATTTTGCAAAGTGTGCAAAATATGAAATGTCACGCGATATCATGATCATGGCAACTACAAATGAGTTGATAGGCATCAAATAAATTTTCATCGCTAAGGCGATAATTAGATTCCTAACATAGAACAAACTACAAAGTCACTTAAGTCAGAGACCCTAAAAACGCCACCGGAAATCATTATTATAACCATTCTATCTTCAAGCAAATCAACAGATCCTCAAGAACACGCAACGCAGCGCCAAATGAGCAGCAATGCCTTTGAGACGGCCGCCACATCACACCGACCAGCTGCACCAGGAATGTATGTCAGGCTGCCGCCGGAGCGTGTGTCGCTCTGTTCTGGCGTGTCTGGCGTGACTCAGTGTGACTACAGACGCCGTTTTTCGGGCCCGCTCATCTGCCCCAGACGAGACTGGTGCTCTCAGAGAACGTGTCCGCTGCCATGGCCGCAGCCAGCGGTGACCAGGCAATCCGGAAGGATTACTGGCCGGCTACAGGTGGACTATGATCACACACCTGGCGAGCGGCAGGGTTTTTGTCGGGTTTCAACCACAGCTGCCGTTTCAACGTGCTGTCAAATCCTACCTTCAGGCTCCTCAACAGCGTAATGCCAGATAGACGATGACGGTGCCCTTTTTAACGCTTTGCTATTTTTGATGACGTTGAGTGACTTGAGTGGTGCAAGTTACATTTGTGATAAATATATTAGAAAATCAATATTTTCAAGGAGTATTTATTAAATGTAACTATATTGAAGAACCAAGCATGCTCACACCAAATTTCAAAGCAATGTCTTTATTTTTGACTGACTTACTTAACTTTGACTGACTTTTTAAATTGCATATTATGACTTCTAGTGACCAGATACAGACAAATAAATACCACCACTGCATTTCTGGGACAAAACTGGTCAAGAAAACATGCCTTTATAATATTTATCAATATAACATTTTGACTTCATGCGACCTGACCTTGACCTGAACTTCACATAAGGGTCATCATATGGGGTCATGGTGTGAAAATGACTAGGTACTTCTATTGAATTATGCGTGTACAAAAATAATAACCCATAAAACATGTGTCGCATGATTTTCGTATACCTCTTGCCAATAGTGACTTGTAACCTAACCTTGACCTCGACCTTTGCTTACAATTTCAATTTCAGTTATGCGGGAGATGTATTACACCTCTGTGAGCACTTTGTGCCATAATAGTCGCAATCTAAGGCTTCTGATGGAGGTATGTATGACCCATCAACCCAAATATCTGAATTTTGACCTTTCACCTGACCGTGACCTGACATGCGAGCTTATTTTGAAAATTTCGCGTAAGCTTTAAATGCGTCTCAATGAGAGCTTTCGATTGCCGCCTTCCCGTCTCGCTACGGTTATTGGCTCGGCAGATAACGAAGATGCAGAATATGACCCCCAGGGAGGGGGGGAGGCGTGTTTGGCTGAATACCCCAGCAGGGCCCGGGTTGACTCGCGCCTCAGTGGCTAAGCAAATAAATCGACATTAATCATGTTCTGCCAGACAAAAAAGCTGTCGACACAAGTTCCAAGGTGAATAAAAAAGCAACTTCTGGCAATGGCTATTATATATAATCAACAAAACAAATTATACTACGTCAAAACTGTAATTACATCGCCAAGCGCGGCGACGCATCAAATCAAAACAAACTTGCCTTTGTGTCATGATCATGTATGTTGTCGGTTCTTATGTTTATCAGTGGTTTGCTTCGAACTCGTCCCTCAAGGTAATTCATACAGAGTTGAGTAGCCATGACTAAATCAAGAACGAATCCAAAGACAATGTGAAGCTTGACAATGTTTGCCGAATCAACATATCTAGCAGCACACGGATATTTGCTGAAGCTCTGACAATTCTTATGATTGGCTATAAAGAAAACAGCAGATTGGCTATAACAGAACAGCGTGTTCTTTTTTGCATCAATCGTTAAAAGTAATAAATATCCTGCTCGTTTTCTACTCGTGCCCTACTTAGGAAGAAAAATATTTATGAACATTGTTATCAGCCACAATAAACCAACTTATCTCAAATTCGACATAACATGCCTCCCGGGTGAATGAGAGCCATAGGTCGATTGGTCTGGTCCGGCGGCAAGCCGGTCCGACAGCTGTCGGTCACCGTGGTCTGGGACCGGAGACGAGGGGCTGTGACACCAGTACGTCCGACAGCTGTCGGTCCCCGTGGTCTGGGACCGGGGACGAGGGGCTGTGACACCAGCAGGTCCGACAGCTGTCGGTCCCAGTGGTCTGGGACCGGGGACGAGGGGCTGTGACACCAGTACGTCTGACAGCTGTCGGTCCCCGTGGTCTGGGACCGGGGACGAGGGACTGTGACACCAGCCGGTCCGACAGCTGTCGGTCACCGTGGTCTGGGACCGGGGACGAGGGGCTGTGACACAGGGGCGGCGCCACGGATTTTTGCCAGGGGTGGCAAAATTGACTGATTGGGTACGCAAGTATCTTTTACCGGGAAAAAGTGTCACGGAAATATGCAACGCTTATAAACCTCGTGGCA